>JAEIGP010000394.1:23087500-23292500 GCA_018904095.1 Zaprionus ghesquierei | reverse complement strand
AGCTCGTAAGGTCGTAAATCTATATTAACGACAATGGGGAACTAACGAAGAAAAGAAAACCCCATTAGCTATGCGTAAAGGAGAACAACAACAACAGTTCGGCCATTGACTTTCGTAAGCAAGTGTGTATTTGGCATTTCGCGTTATTACTGACATAATCAGCTAGGGAAAAAAGTTATTATAAAACTTTAAAATATTTTCATATCGGTTAACAAAAGAGCACAATTGAAAATACCAAAGTATACTAATAAAAAAACTTTAAAAAGTTAAAGAAATACAGAAAATACCGCTTTCGCTAAACTCACATTCATATTTACTTCAACAAAATAAATAAATATCAAACACGCACGGCGAAGTAAACCAAAGAAATATTTAGAAAATTCAGTAGTAGAACAGAACAAGGTATTTTTTTTTATTTTTGTATTGTATGAATGGAGTCGAACTAGCCATGTCCGTCTGTGTGTCCATTTGTCCGTCAGAATGTGACGGATCGGACCGATATAAATTGAATAGCTTCCATAGAACCACTCGACCGATTTTTATCATTTATCAAGATATCGCTATGAAACTTTCCTGATATATGGCTAAGTATTTCTTGTAAAGGCCGTGAAAATTCTATCGAAATTTGACAGATATATCGTTAAGCTGCCATAGAACCTATCGGCCTATTTAATATTTGGAGTATCAGCAAGAGCATTAAAACTTCGCCGTGGTAGCCTTTCTTTCTTTTTAGTATTATTTGTATAGTTAATAGGAAATTTTTAAAATCAATAAATTCATAGAGTTATAAAGTCTTCAAGCTGCTTCAAGTAAAGTAAGGTAGTGTATTTTTGTTGCCATACAAAGAGAATTAGTATTTTAGCCTGTTTGCTTTTCAAGCCGAAAACAAACATAAAATTTAACGAATCAAAAATGATGTTGGTGGGTGAAAGTTTTTTTTGAATGAATGATCCGCTGAGGGATAAAGCCATATTAATACGCCACCTCAAAGGGCTCTTCGAGGGGATTTGAAAAACAGATCCACTTCAAGCCAGCTGCGACCCCCACTCAGGACGAGTGAACCGTGCACGTTGGCAAGCCAATTAGCAGTTTCAAGGATCAGCCAGCTGAGCGAGGGCAGGGCAGGGCAGATGAGGAGTGGAAGTGGGAGACAGTTCTGACAGTTCTGGCCAACGCAAGAAAGACTTGCGTTGCTAAGGGGCGGCGGCACTCTGGCATCTTGGGACAACGCGTGGCAGCCATTAAAAGCTTTTTAAAATTAATTATAAAACCAAAAGTAGGCAAACATTTTCGGAGAAAAGCGCAACCAAAGAACGAGCATAACGAACTGACAACCCTTTTTGGGCCAGCATCGACTTTGGCTAGCAGTTCGTTCAAAACGCTTTCAAAACTTCAAACAGATTTTGGATACTCCGTGGAAGCAAAGCACAGCAGAGGTGGTGAAGGGGGGCTGTCGGCGGCGGCGGCGGCGGCGGCTCCTCTGACCATACGTCGCAAATTATGCTCATTATGTGCCGCATAAAATAGTTGAACACAGCTCGGAGGAGGAGGCAAGCAGGGCGACATCCCTGTCTGCGCTCGTGTCCGACTCTGACATGCAAAGCGTAAAGTTTTTTGATTAGGGTACAGGCCAGGCGGAGCATCAGGATGATGATCTTCAATGCGAAACATCTTTGTTCGGTTTGCTAGTTTTATTTGCGTTGTGGCCAAATGCCGCAAACTTTTGCCCAACTCGAGCTGTTCCGTTGCTGCTTCGCCTGCGACTGCGGCGGAGTTTTTGTGTAATTTGATTTTATTCTCTCGCACTCGCCGCAATCCTTCAATTTCCATTCACATGTCAGCATTTCAAAGTTCCGTCTGCTCATGTGTATCGCTGTGCCTTTGTGTGTGCGTGTGTGTGTGTGTTTGTGTGTGTGTGTGTGTGGTCAGACTGTTTGTGGCACGTGGCTTTGGACTCGCACGCTTCTCAAGCTACGTCTCGGGCAGCGTCTCAGCCTACTCCTGCTGCTCCTTCTCCTCCCTCTCTACCTTCTTCGCTGCTGCTGCTGTCAAACGACGTGGTTACACGCCATTGTCACGCCCACAAGTCGCCTACGGCAACTGCTTGTACAGCCCCTCTCTCCACCCCCATCTCCTTTCGCTCTCGCATTTGGCAGTTAATTAGACTTATGGCTGAGCTATTTTTAAACGCTTTTGTTGGAACTTTCACTGTGAATGGCAAATCATTCTAATGAACTAACCCAGAAAACCGGGCAAACTTTCCCTACGCCCCCTACGACCGCATTTCATCTTCTTCGTGTTTTATTTTTACAAGTTTTGCGGCACTCGCCACAAAATATACCGCACAAGATTGCGTTTTCTTGCAAATTGAATTAAACATAAACTGATTTAAGAATCGAGTCGGAACTGGAACTGAAGCTGAAACTGAAACTCTACCAACAATTCAGTTGGTTCAGCACGCAGTAAGAGGGAGGGGAAAAAATGAAAGAAAGCTCAACGAAGAAGCATAGACCCACCTTATGTAATTGAAACTATTTCAAATATAGAAATGCGAATATTTAAGTTGATTTGCTTGATTGTTTTACTTCATTGTAAAAACGAGCAATTTGCTTTAATGCGTTGGTCGCAAATCGAATTCAAAAAAATATTATTCGATTTTTGAACAGCGTGTTTGGCATTTCAAGTGTTTAATTAACTTTCAAACCAGAAAATATACAGAAACCTACATGCTAAATTTGGTTTCTCTAGCTTCAATGAATAACTACCATAAGCTTTTGCCAGCTTCTTATGCCAGCTACTACACTTACATCAAAGAAGCATACCCTTTTTATACACTTTTATTGGTCGAAGGGTATAAAATAAAGTAATTAGTTAATGTGAAAGTAAAAAATGACAAATAAATTAAATTTATTTTTTTAATATTTAATAATAATATTTTTTTAAAGAGCAACAACAGCTGAGGCATGTGCCACGTGCGCCGTGTCCCGAGGTACTGTGGAAACGGTTCTGCATAAAACTGAGAACACGCAAATGTTGTGGCACATTCACAACACATACACCAACACACGCATACATGCTGTGAGAGTAAAAGAGAGGCAAGGTCAAGGCGCCATCGACGCCATAAAGTAATTCGTTTCCGCTTCCGCTTCATTACTTCAGCCGTTTTGCACTTGCCGCAGCTGCTGTTGATTTTGTTGTTGTTGTTGTTGTTGCTTTTGCTGCTGTTGTGGGGCACTCAGTTGTGAGTGAGTAGTGTAAAGGCAAGAGCGAGATAGCAATATGGGAAAAAAAAACTAAAAATATCTGCTGAGCTAAGTCGACAAATTTGTGAAGCGAAGGAAGATTTGCGCGATGCAACAAATCGATATTTTATTTTTATAAACTTGACATATATTTTTATATTTTTAAATGTGAATACAATAATAAAAAATAATTTATTGGCAAAAACTTAATAATTATTTAAAATAAATTTCTTAAAAATTGTATTCAAATTGCCGGAATTGTGGAAACTTGTGTAAAAACTTATTAAATTAGTTAAGCCTTGCTTTTTATTAAAAATAAAAGTAAATTTGATTGCGGTTTTGAGTAGAAATAATCTATAATAAAATAATAATTTTAGAATAAAATTTCTTTTTTCAATAGTTGCATAACTCTTAACAAATTAGTTGCATAATTGTGTTATGCAACCTAAAACTTTTTTAATACTTTTTCACATAATTCCTCCTTCTGTTTTGCATTTGTTGGGCATTTTGAATATGGTTTTTGCTATCTACACAGTTACTAAACTATACCCAATTGTTGTTGGAAAAGGCAACAGATATATTTAAAGGTGTATAGGTATTTCACACACACACATATGCGAATGCGTATTTCCGCGCCTGTACAGTCAGCAGGCAGTGCGAGCCTCATGTTTTGGTGGAGCTAATACAAATTCAAACAGGCAAACATACACGCACACACACACTAATGCAAATAGACAGTGAGTGCAAAGCAGTTAGAGCAGCGGAGAGCATGAGGAGGTAGAGGATTTGGACAGAGGCTGCCTTGTAATTGCAGCTAATTAATGCCGAAATCGCTGGGCAGCACTGTTCATGCTGCTATTGCTGTTGTTTTAGTAGTTGGCAGCATCGCATTGCTGGCAAATTAAAAAGGATGAGCCGCACTGAAACACACCAGGCACAAATTCCCAGCGGCAGTTGCAACACTTGCAACATAAGCGCAACATGCCGCAACGCGAAGCTGATGCGTAGCAAATATGCCCAAAGTTGCCTGGCAAACTTCACGCGTACCATTTTTCAAGTCTCCCCCCGGCCCCCTCGCAACACACACCCACACACCCACACACCGTCGCTTACTGCTTTGTCCTTTTGCGCGCCAGCAGCAACAATAAACAACGCTGGCTCCGATAGTAGAATTTAATTAAAAGCAGTTCCATCTGCCCAATGCGCTTGCGGCGTGGGCAGAAACGGCAAAAAAAAAGGTTCAAGAAATTTTACAAAAAAAAAAAAAAAATGGGGAAAAATAAAAGCAGCGAACAACAAGTGAGTTGTGAATTTTCAAAAAAGCGCCCATAAAGCTGGCAAATGCTTTCGCTGCGGGTTTATTGACGTATTTGCCCCGCCAGGACGACCCAACTGGCCAAACTGGCGAGTGCCGCAGGCAGTTACAGTTACACACACAGTTGCAACGGCAACGGTAACGGTAACTTCAGCTGTAACGGTAACGGTAACTGTAACTGTAACTGCAAATTCAACAAAGACCTATTTAAACAGTCGCACGCATCCCGATTCATTTATAGCACGCGGCACACACACACACACACACACACACATAGACACAGCTATGCCGGGCTTATTTGCGTTCATTTATAGATGCCCCTAATCGATGTGGCTTGCAGCTTAAAGCGAGTTTTCAGTTTCTATTCAAGACCTATTTATACCAACGTATTTAGACCTATTTTTAGCCCAATAAGTTGGCAGTTTCTCTGGCTCTGCAGTTGCTTACAGCGAGTGGCTGCCAGATTAAGCATATAACCCAGTCACAGGGGTATACATAAATAGAAAAGAGAAAGAGAGCAAGTGAGAGAGAGAGAGAGAGAGGGAGAGAGAGAGGGTGCGAGCGAGGGTGCGAGCGAGAGCTCGTCTAAACTCGATCTGCTTGGTGGCAATAAAAACCAGAAGCTCAATTATCAAAATCCGACGTGTGTTTGTTGTAGTCAGTGTGTGTGCGTGTGTGTGTATGTGTGTGCCATCTTTGGCGCACATTCTTATAGCAATTCGCTTTCGCATTGCCATTTCCAATCCTCCTTTGCCTGGGTCCTTTTCATTGTCGCGTCGTCTCTTTTGGGGCTTTGCCCTTTGCGTATTTGTGTGTGCTTTGGCCGCCTTTGACTGTGCAAATAGATAAATTTATTTATTTTATGCTCTGCTGCTGAAAAAGCCACAGAAAGTGGGAGAGAGAGAAGGAGAGACAGAGAGAAAGAGAGAAAGCGGGAAAGCGAGAGAGAGAGAGAGAGGGTATGCTGCGCAATGAATGCAGTCAGCGACACGTCGACTTAAAGTTCTAATTCACATCGATTTCAAGTCCTTTAATATTATTGAACAGCCACAACCACACACACACACATACACACACTCACTCACACACACTTACTTATACGCACTTGGTCAAGCGGATGTCGCTGCTTGAAGTGCGCTAAGTACGTGGGAACTTTAACTCGAGCGATCGCATTGCGTATGAAAATGCCTCCAAAGCTTCATCCGATTGCTGTAATTCCTGTCAAGGTACCTCCGTCTCCACACTTAAATCTGCATTAAGACCTTGTCACTGCGAATCCGATTCGCGGCGACGCTCTATAATCGATTGAGCACAGTTCGCCTGGCGCCACACATAAAGACGAATGTACGTAGAATTTCAATGGGCAAAATAGTTTTTTCCTCTTCTTTAACGAAAATGGCAATACATTATAAATTATAGTATGGCATGGTGGATGGGGGGTTCTTGAGCTGCTAACGCGGCGTATACGTTATCTGGCGTACAATGGCCGCAAAAAGGCCAACGACTGGGAGAATAACAGCGGCGACAATAGCAAACAGGAAGCAAATAAACGCTGTAAAAATTCTTGAGCAGCTTATGCGCTACGTGTGTGCGTGCGTGTGTGTGTGTGCGTATGTGTGCGCATGTGTGTGTGTGTGTGTGGGCATTCGTGCGTATGTCTTTATATCGAAAAGTTTTTGTCACTTTCTTTGCGCTGCTCAACTTTTGTTATGCTCGCTTTAGTCCAGCTTCGACTCTCTGCCTATGCTCACCCTTCCCCTTCTCCATTTTCGTTTCCCTCTACCTACTCCACCTTTATTCACTCTTAAGCAGAGCCCAGCAAGCTCTTTTCGTATATATTTTTCTTCGGCTACGCCTGACTTTCACTTTCACGGATAAATTTTGGCGCCGTGTATATCCAGCCTTATGAGTGTATCTGTGTGTGTATATGTATATGTGCCTGTATGTGTGTACGCGTGTGTGTTCTCCAATATTTTGCACTTTTTGCCGGGTAGCAGCGCAGTTTGTTTGTCTACTTTAAACATAAACCGATCGGCTTTCTATTTATTTGCCTCACCATTGTGGGCAAAGCTTGGAAATATGGATGCAAGAATGTGTCTGTATGTGTGCGCGCCTGTGCTGGTGTGCCTGTCAGTTTCATACAGATAGAGGGAGTTGCGCCTCCGACCCCGATCAGAAGCTGGTAGACCTCCTTCCCGACCTTTTTTATGTGCTTTGTGTGCTACAAATTGTTTGGCTTTCGAAATTCCTGGCGTTATTGTTGAGGTTTTTATGGACTCGCGTGCGGGTAGAAGGGGCGGCGGAACGTAACGGGAGTGCAAGTTAAGCGAGTCTCTTAGAAAAAAAACGACATAGAGATAGAGAGAAAAAGAGAAAGAGAGAAAGAGGAGGAGCGGGCGGAAGATGCGCAGATAGACTGAAAAACTAATTTGTAGCCAGGGCACGAAAAAATATTGTTATTGATAGATGACAATGGTCCGACAGCCGGCCGGGGTTTATGTGTGTGCTAAGAGTGTGATGGCGTGGGTGTATGGGTGTCTTTGCTGTGCGGTCGAAACAAGATTTCTGTACACTGCGAATCACGCAAAGACTTCACGAAGACTTCGGACACTTGGCGCTCGCAATTGGAAATTAAATTGCTTTTCCATATGACACTTAGGCTCAAATTGACATCGTTAAATTTATTTGTGTCGGCAACGATGGCAATCCCCGACTGCAAAATGGATGCCATTCATCTTTGCAGCTGCCCCCCACAAAATGACATTAGCCAAGGGACGCGCCATTGAAATGAGATCCCTTTGGTAATGGCGGCATTGTGTAGTCCCCCCAAAATGATGCAAAAATAACAATAATAATAGCGAGTATAATAATACATAATGAGAAAATAAATGAAATGCGAAATTGATTAAAAGTATTTGCAGAGACTGGTCTAACAATAGCACATGGTGGGTGCCACATGATTTTAATGCAGTTTTTAAAAATGTAATATTTTAAATGATACAATTATAACAGTAAATAATGATAGAAATTAAATAAGAAATTCAATAAAAGCATTTGAGAAGATGGGATCAACTATTACCCACGTTGGGCGCCAAAATTATTTTAAGGCTTTTTGAAAAGAACATAATTTGCTTAGGGTTTGCATTAATTATGTTGGACATGCAACTATATTTTTAAATAGAAGAATATTTAATATCGTATTGGAGCAGTCTTAATGCTCCGATAATTTTTTGATAAATTAAATATTATGTAAAGCTGGGTGAAACTCTCTTTTTAATGTTTGTATATCTACCGCCCACGTTGGGCGCCAAATGATATTAATGCACTTTTTAAATATATGTAAAATGACTCTTACAATTATAATAAAAAATAAAGATACAAATTGAATGGAGAATTGATTTGGAGTATTAGGGAAGATTTAACCATATGTGGCCCACGTTGGGCGCCAAATGCTCAATCGTGTTGGAGTAATCACCTAGATTACTGTTACTGTCTTATAAAGAATTAAATTATGTGGTAAACTGCGAAACACTCCTTTAAAATTCGCTTACATATTTGTTTTGCTTTAATTAAATTACCACCCCACGTTGGGCGCCAAAATAAATTAGTTGAACAATCGAAGATTTCAACCATTTAAAATTGTTTGGTTTATGTTACAGTTGTATTTTAACATCCTTCCTCCACTTTACCTTTTTCTTTCTCTACAGGTAAATGGCGCCTGGACTCTGCCTAACGTTGCTTGTGATTTCTATATAGCCATGGATGTGATATGTTCTACTTCATCGATATTTAATTTAGTTGCCATCTCAATAGACAGGTGAGTCGTCCAGTCCTCATCCGTTTAGTGTTCTACCTTCATCAACTCTCTCGCTCTCCCTCTATCTCTCTCTGCCGTAGATACATCGCTGTGACGCAGCCAATAAAATATGCCAAGCACAAAAACAGTCGCCGTGTTTGCCTTACAATACTATTGGTATGGGCAATATCAGCTGCCATTGGGTCGCCGATAGTGCTGGGACTGAACAATACGCCCAATCGGGCGCCCGACGTGTGCGCCTTCTACAATGCCGACTTCATTCTGTACTCGTCGCTAAGCAGCTTCTACATACCGTGCATCATCATGGTCTTTCTGTACTGGAACATATTCAAGGTAAGCAGGCAATCCAAACAACAAGCCAACAAGCTAATCAAAAACGGATTTCGATTCGGATTTGGCTGTGGTTTTGGATTTCGATGTGGATTTATGCTGGCTGGCTGCATCCAGACTGTAATCGCAGTGCAATGCAGTCTGCTGATTTATGCACAATTTCCCATCAAATTACAAAGTCAGATTTGTTTACACGCATTAGTTGTCCTGGCTGGGACTCAGAAGTGCGAACGTAGCACACGGCGAAAGACTGTTTAGTAAACAATGCCAATCTCACCTCATTTTAATTCTCTCTCTCTCTCTCCCCCCTTTCCCCTCCCCCTCTCTCGCATAGGCGCTGCGCAGTCGTGCTCGCAAACAACGGGCTGCCCGCAAGCCGCATCTGTCGGAGCTGACGGGCGGCAGCGTCATCGAGAACATTGCACAAACGCGCCGCCTGGCGGAGACGGCACTTGACAGCAGTCGGCACGCCAGTCGCATAATGCCTGACGAGCCGGCAACCAACACGGCAAGCGGCTCCAACGAAGAGGAGGACGAGAACGCTATTTCGCCCGATATCGATGATTGCCATGTCATCGTGAACGATAAGTCGACCGAATTCATGCTGGCCACGGTCGTCGAGGAGACCGGCAAGTAAGTAACAAAGTGCCTCCAATCTCGGGCAAGCCTCTTGACTGGCAGCCAATTGAAATTGTGATGCAGTTTCCACGTCAATGCGCCTGCCGTTAAATAGTAAGTGTAAAAGGTAGCTGAGAACATGACGAATGAAGGTAACAGATGGGGAAGACCTTTGACCAGTACAATAACAGTCACTAGGGGAGGGGAATAGAAAGAAACGCGCAACTTACCAAAAAGGAAAATCAACATTAATGAGAAACTTTCCGATTGAAAAGCTGCGCGGTTACTTTTCAATTCCCGTTGACGATTTACAGGAAATAGTCGCGGGTACGGCAACTGTAGTTAATTTCACAGCGAAATGACTAGCATACTTAGTTGACGGCACGGGTAACCCATCGAGACTGTCTTCATATTTGGCTGGAAGTTTTTGCATGTTAATACCGTTGATCTGTTGAAATTGACAAAAAAAGCTATACTAACTGCATGTACAACTATGTAACAGGTATAAAGAAACGTGCAAGACTTGCTCAGGATTACAAGCTGTTTCGTTTTAGCTATATCTGATAGCCCGTATGTCTGTAGGAACGCGCCAATCTCAGCCACTGTAATAACTAAAGACCTCCAACTTACCATGGAGGTGTCCGTATATCATATATACGTATATTATATTTTATACCACACCCATTACCCCTGAAAATCATTAATTCGCAGTTAATTAAACAAATTAGCGAGAAAGGAAAAGCTTTAATGTGACTGCTTTTAGGGTTTGGGCAAACGGTATCTTTTGTCTGGTGCGCTTGACTGTAGTTTTCGTTACTTAAGCATTCGTGAAACTTAATTTCAAGTTGCAATTTAAATGTGTCGCCTTCAGTTCGACGGTTGCAACTAGTCGCATCAGCTCTTAGCTGGCATAGCCACCACGTGCCACACGTAAAAGATAAGCAGGCTCCGCTTGAGTGGCTGAGTACCTGCCTCTCGGACAGACCTGCTGACACAACAAATTGTGCAAGTGCTCGCAATGTATTTAGCCGGCAACTGCAGCCAAAAGGGAACCTTGTCAATGCACTCGTAATTGCACTCGTTGCTCTGGGCTAGGGATTCGGGTCTCGGGGCTTGGTACACGGGGCAATTGGTTGTGCTCGCTGTGCTCAATTCACCGTTTGCTCATTTAAATTCACACGCGCTGCAATAAAATGAAAATCCGAAATGTGCACTCAGCATCACATTCAACCTATCTCCGAGTCAAGGGATAGCATCCCTCGGCTTGCATGGGTATTTGAGATGGAAATGGAAAAGGCAAAGGCTATGAGGGTGGGATGACGCGGTGCCTAGCTCCCCGAGCCCCCACATCAATTGTCGCGTTGTCAAAGATTCAAGGCACTTTATTGACTTTGTTTTTGTGAGTTTTCCCATGAGACAGATCAGCTCGGGGAGCTATGGCAACAGCTTGCAGGCTTTCATAGCGCAATTTGTGTGGTAAATGAGTTCGAATGCCTCATCAAAAGGATGTTGCATACCCTTTAGAAGACAAATATGTATTTTAAGTTAAGATAATAAGCAGATGCAGTTGCATTAGAGATTAATATTGGTGAAGACGCTACTTTCGAGATTGCAAACTCTCTTCGATAGTTTGTCGATTTTATCCAAGCAAATTTGTACCTGAAGACTTGAGCTGTTATAGCTTTGCAACAAGTAGTCCAGCATGCTCTCTTTCCTCTGAGCGACTTCCTTAAAACAACAATATGACAGAGAAGAAGTTACGAGAGTAAAATGCATCAATACTTACCACTGACTTTTGCACCGCATCTGTGGCCATTTGAACGAACTTATTGCGGTCTTTTCTCTTGGGTGAATCAAACAAAAGGCAATTTATAACTTCTATGAAGTCACCACTGTTAACACTGATGTTTTCCAAATCAATCTATTTAAGGAATAATATTATCTTTGAATATTATTTAGATTATTGCAATTTACATTGGTCACGGCATTGTTAGGACTATAGGCAGAGGCGAGCTTAGTCAACTCAATTGTTTCGTCATGTTCGATAAGATGCAGTTTATTTGTATCCAACTGCTGTTTGGACAATGGCTCGGACCCGGCGCAAGTGGGAAGAGCAAGGTCTAGGTTGACTTGGATGCCCGTATCGGCCAAGTCCGAGTGTCTCATAATGCTAAACGTGCTCTGAGAACAAAGCACTTTCGTCTGATGAATACTTTTCTGCGGAAAAGAGAAATACGGCAGTGGCAATATGATAAATGAGAAATTCCATAACCGATACGCACCTCCAATATGCGTATGTAGGCTTCCATCTCTTCGATTTTCGTCTGGCTTTCGAGCTTTTGGTTCCGCAGGTATTGCTCGTGCTCTTCTATGGCGTCAGCCGCTTCCCATAGCAGTTCGGTCTTCTCGTCCACAATATGGTGCAGTACCTCGATCGTATTCTTGGCATCATCCAACTGTTTACCCAGAGAAATAGTTTTATTGGTCTCCCTCGAAAGCTCGTCGTCGCGAGCAGCCAGACGCATTTTTAGATTCGTTACTTCTTTGCGCAGCGAGTTGACCTCGCTCTCAAGTTCGCGTATTGATAATCGATTCACGTTGCGTGGCTTCTCATGAGACTGTAAACTGGTATGCTGTACAGGAACTATCGGTGAAGTCTTGCGGCCTGCAGGTCTTGGCAAGGAGACTGCCGACAATTTAATGAAACTGTTCATTTTAACGAGTTTAAAAAGAACTAAAACTAATTTAATTTAATTTAGATATTTAAGAATTTGACACAGACAAATGCGGGAACAAGTAATAAAACTTTTATACTAAAAAATTAAAACAGCTAAAAATTTGTTAAAGAAAATATATAAAATTTTTGGGTGTGATTTCAATAAGATTTAAAACACAAATTATGGAATTGCAATCAGTTGTGTGTGTGCTAGCAGTTATTTACGCAAAGCTACTGAGATCATTAAGTGAATGTGAATGACTACAGTCAAGAGTTGATTATATAATGACATGGGATTTAAATCTACATGTGGAACTTAGAACACAAAAAAAAAAATATTTCTGAGATGCATCTTTGCAAAAAAAAAAAAAAAAAACAAGTAAGAATGGCTACAGTCAAGTGTTGATTGGACCAAGAATTTTTGAAGATCATGAAAAAATCAGATTCGCAATCCGCAACTTAACCACGGACGCACTTACGCCTTGGTTGTCAACATAACATATTTAAGACACACACCAATTGAAATCCAAACAGTTGGAAGAAAACTGCTTGGAAAAATACACTACTTGCTTGCAGTGGGCGCAGTGCAAATCTATATGAAACGTTGAATAACTTTTATGTTCATTATCCGATCGGGAAAAATTTTCGATTGGGTGGTGATAGTTATCATACATACCAACACTGAATACTGTAGCTTTATTATTGGCGTTTATACAGACAAAGAGACGGATTTACGGACGATCACAAAAGGTCGATTTCTTATTCCTATGGATTCAACTGCACAACGTTTGAGTGACAACCGTGAATTATAACATGACGTATAATTTAAAAGTTACTTATGTATAAGCAATTTACAAAGAAATTTATTAAAATAAAGACAACTTAAGTAAAAGACTATAGAATATCTAGGACTGTCCACCACATTAGGTTACTGTTTTGATACTCGATCTCTAATTTTTAAGAATACAGATTTGAGAGCGTCCATAATGCCGTCATTGCTCTTGTAGCCAGAGGAACTCGTAGTAAGTTCATTGTTAACCTGCAGTGTACAACAAAGTGTTTTCTTTAAAGGAGAAAGCGATGCAAAACATGTTCTTACCGATGATTCGTGTAACAAAGGAGACAACAGATTTATCGAACTGGAGTTGAAGTCGGCAGAGGTCCTCAAGAAAGCTCTCAAAAGGGTTTCCATCAAAGAGTTTAGTCTAAAGTTGCCTGCTGAGAGAATTTTCGAACTTTCCAGTTTCTCGATGTGCGACTTATACTTCTGATTTTCGTAGGTTAAGCTCCTGACGATCTGTTCGTATCGTTCCATACGATCACGTAACATTGCCTCGTGATGTTTAGTGCCCTGCTGCTAAAGTTACGAAAAAATAATGTAACATTTAGTTGATACTCACGATCACTACCTACCACTAGAATCTTTACCGATCCTGCCGAGCTGAGTATGTGATTTTTGTGAGACCTCAAGTTCAACGTCACACCACTGAACAGATTAACTATGTTCTCTTTTTGGGTCGTACAATTTTCAAGTAGTTCTTTATAGGTGCTGAGCAACTCCTGCATATAAAAGACTGATTAAATACTGTTGGGTAACGATAGGTAACGCTAATACTCACTTTGGCCTTAAGACTGTTATTATCATGGATGCGTACGTGATCAATTAATCTAGAGTTCCTTACAGAAAGTTCTGTAATCTCTGCCTTGCAAAAGATTACTGTATCATCGCGCTTCCCAAGTTCTTTGCCAAGGACTTCAATTTGCCTCTTGGCCGCCTTTAATTCATCGGCAGTCGACTTCAGCTCCTCTATAGAAGATTTAAGCCCGGCAATTTCCGCTTCATATTCAGCAAGGCACTTCCTGTGCATCTCATTGTTCTCTGCCGTGTCGCAGGCTGCCTGCGTTAGCAGATTCGACTTCAGTTTAAGCTCCTCGCGCAGATTGTTGATCAAGGCATGTGAATCGCCGAGTTGTGCCTCGCATAGCTCTTCGCTTTTGCAGTACATTCGCAACCTCAGTCTGAAGTGTTTATTTCGCAGCGCTTGCACTTCATTCCCTGTCGTTAAATAGAAATGAAGATAATGACATTATTTGACAAAACTTTTAACTTACACTTGGCAGATCCCATTTGTCTCTGTATTGAGATTATGAAAAATTAAGATAAATCATTAGTTTGTATGATACAATAAGATGTGGGTGCACACCTTGGTTTTAAAATTAAGTTTGTAGGTGTTTACGCGATGAGTTAACTTCGAGTTCTTCACGGCAAGCTCTTTGATCTTCGCCTGGCAAGAGGAAACAATCGCATCGCGCTCCGCAATTTCTTGTCCAAGGACCTCAATGTGCCTCTTAGCCTCTTTAAATTCATCGGCAGTCGATTCCAGTTCCTCTATATGGCATTTAAGTTCGGCAATGGTTGCTTCGGCCGTGGTGTAGACTACACGCGAAAGCAGATCCCTTTTCAGCTTAAGCATCTCTTCTAGACTGCTTTCGCTCATGCAATTCATACGCAATCTAAGCTTGAGGTTTTCGTTTCGCAGTACTCGCAACTCGTCGCTAATGGGACTTTTGGGTATTGTAACGGCTTTGACGCTGTCTGAGGCATTACCTGTTGTTTGATAGAAAAAAAAGGATGACATCACGGAACATTTGACAAGCCGAAGGTGGCCTTTTTTCTTGTTTAACTTACATTTGGGGGCAGCAGCTCGCAATTCTCTCTACATTTTGATAATAAAAACAGTAATTATTAAATATTAGAATAAGTACATTAAGAAATATTGTTTTATGTTGTGCGAGCACTGAAGGCTTGTGAATGAGTAGAATAACTGGTAAGGCACTCAATGAATCCCAAAGGGAATAGCTGTCAGTTTCAGTTAGATACGCACCATGGCTTTGATATTATTTCTATATCTGTGTATGCGATCAATCAATTTGGAGTTCTTGATAGCAAGCTCTTTGATCTTCTCCTCGCAAGAGATAACAGTTTCATTGCGCTCCCCAAGTTCTTTACCAAGCAGCTCAATTTGCCCCTTGGCCGCCTTCAATTCGACGGCAGTCGAGTCAAGCTTCTTTATTTGAGATTCAAGTTGGGCAATTTTTGCTTTATTTCCCGCCATGCACTTCCTGTGCATCCTATTGTGCTTGGCCGTGGCACAAGCTGCATCCAACAGAAGATTCGTTTTCAGATCAAGATCTTCGCGTAGTGTGTTGATTACGACATGACCATCCACGACTTGGGTACCGACTAGCTCTGCGGCTTGCTGCTGGTTCCCTTCGTTCTTGCAGTGCAATCGCAATTTAAGGTTAAAGTTCTCGTTTCGTAGTGCATGCAGTTCATCGTAGATGCTTAGTGGTGTTCCAGTGTTGAAGCTGTTCAAGTTTTTCCCTGTCGCTGAAGAGGAATGCAAATGAAGATAGACATGATTAGATAATCAATCGATGGACGGGGCTCTTTTTTTTTCTCTCTGTTTACTTACATTTGGCGACAGCATAACGTATTTGTCTCTGCATTCCGATTATAAAAATTATAAGTTTTTGTATGAGTATAAATTTATTTGGGGAATATTGTATTGTATGTTGTGCCTGTGCTGAGAAGTTGTAATTGAATAACCTACTCAGCTAGGCGCCGCTCAGTGAGTGTGTAAGCGATGCGTTGACACAGTATGAAAAGCCGATTGGATTCATTCAGCTCGGTCTGTTTGCTGTGGTTCGTCGAGTGCAGTTTGGGGTCAGATTTGGCACTCAACACTCTTGGCTGAAGGACCTTTCATCCTGGCCACGCCACAACACAACACAACAGGAGCGTTAAGCGCAGTCAATTAGCGAACTGATGGGCAACTTAATCCAATAAGGACATGAAATGAAACCATTATTGATAGGCAGCTGGACGAGGAGTCTGTCCGCAACAGGGCTGGGAGGTGCGGCTGCGCCATGGCGGCTTGTCCGCGGCGGTCAACCCAACCGGGGGAATATTGAAAACGTTTTTACTTGCTTTCTTTTCCCGCCGCACGCGAATATAATTGGGGAAAAGCTCTTGTCGCTCGGTAGGGTCCACTTAGCACGGGTCTCTCGGGGTCATGCTCTGCCATAGCCTCTGTTTCTGTGTGTGTCTGTGTCGGCCGAAGAAAAATAAATCTCAATAATTCAATTAATGCGTCACTTAATTAAAACTCAATTTCTGCCTTGTTTTTAATTGACGTTGCGCCTTGTTTTCTCTTGCATTTGCCTCGCGCCTCGCGCCACGCCACGTCTCCTGCCAATTGTCACTTGCCACATGCCGCATGCCACTCCCTCTGCACATCGCTGTCGCTCGTTGCTGTTGCTTCCATCGCCGCCTATCCATGATTGATTGGCACTGCCGGAATGCGCTCGAATTGCCATCATCGCATCGTATATGTCATGGTCTTCCGCCCCGGTCATCCCGCTGCCTCATGCGCGCCCTGGGCCACATCCGCCCGTGCCACAACCTGTGCCGCATCCCGTGCCGCGTCCCGTGACAGCAGCGTTGTGGCCCAGATCACCACACAGCCGCAGCTGGTCGTTGCCGACCCGAATGGTAATCATGATTCTGGTTATGCAGCATCAAACGTTGACGATGTCCTTGCAGGAGTGAGCGTTGGCGCCGCCGTGAGCAGCACAACGCCGCCGGACAGTCCGGTGCCCAGCGGCGCCACCTTGCAGCGCTCCAGTGTCAGCAGTCGCCGCAACACTGCCGAGGACTCGCCCAAGCGCGGCGAGCCAGCGCTCAGGTAAGCTGTCAAATCCACTAATCCAATCCAATCCAATCCAATCAACGTGTTTACTGCTCCAAGTTCTTACTGCAAGTTTGAAAAACATTTATTTGTATTTATTGTTACAAATTTATTAAATTTAAAAAAATATATATGCATACATATATCCAAATATGAACTCTATTATTTATGTATTTTTTCATTTTTATACCCTCTATGTTAATTTTGTCCAGAAGTTTGCAACGCACATTAGGAGACATCTCCGACCCTATAAAGTATAAATATTCTTAATGAGGATCTGCAGGGGTGTCGAACTAGTCATGTCCGTCCGTCTGTCCGTATGTCTGTTGCAACGCAAACTAGTCTCTCAGTTTTAGAGTTATCTTGATGAAACTTGGTATACATGTTTCTTATTGCTGCACGCTGTAAACAAGTCGGAACGACTTGGACCGGACCGGACCGATGTATCGTATAGCTGCCATAAAACGCGTTGGCCGATTTTTATCATTTTTCAAGAAACAGTTTTCTTCTGCGATGACTTTCCCGATATACATATGTCTAAGTATGTTCTTTAAGGACTATACAACTTTTATCAAAATCGGTCTGATATATCGTATAGCTGCAATAGAACTTATCGGTCGATTTTTTTTATTTTTTTAAGATATCGCTATGAAACTTTTGCTTTCTTTAGAAATTACAAGCTGTTTAAAATTTGGAGTAACTGCAAGGGTATGAAACCTTCGGCGTGTCGAAGGTAGCCTTTCTTTCTTGTTTTAAGCTTTTCTACGTTTTTTTTTTTTTAATTATTTTTCTTTAAATAACGTAACATGCTCTTTTTTATTTATTATATTTATATATACACTGAGAGAAGTATTTGAGAATATATATAATATATGTAGTTGAATACATACAACGAAAAGTAAATGATTTAAAAAAAATGCTTTAAAAAAGTAATAAAAAAAAGACAAAATACTTAATAATGTTATTAACAAAAATTTCTAAAAATCCAAAAAACATTCTTTCAACATTCAAAAATGTAAAAAATTGGAAAATCCAAAATCGAACAGATTCTCTTTCAAAGTGTCAGAGTATTTCTCCCACTGTACAACTGCCAAATCTGTCATGTAGCTTGACCACCTGCTGCCCAAAATCCGTAGCAGAAACTAACCAATTGCCTCTCTCTTTGTCTCTCTTTTTTTCTTTTCCGGACGTGTGCCTGCAGCAGCAGCAGCGGCGTCGCCATGAAGCCATTGTCCTTTGTGCGCTACGGCGTACAGGAGGCCATGACTTTGGCACGCAACGACTCCACGCTATCGACCACATCGAAAACGTCCTCACGCAAGGATAAGAAAAACTCGCAGGCGTCAAGGTGAGTAGCGCCAGTTTGCCTCGCTTATTAGGACGGCCAAGTGGCAGGGGCGTGGCGAGGGCGAAAGGGAGCTAAGAGCCGACGGAGGCTAGTGGTAATTGTGCTGGACACACCACTCCGCCCAGCCCCGCCCCTTACCCCTCGCACAATTCACACCTCAACTCATACACGAAATCTCTGTTCTTTTGCTTTTTCTTTTGTTGTTGTTGCTGTCGAATCATGCAACATGGAATGCAATTTTCGACGGCGTCTCCTCATTATTCTGGTGCGAATGGCGTGCGCACTGTGGGCGTAGATTCACGATATACAAGGTGCACAAGGCCTCTAAAAAAAAACGTGAGAAATCGTCGGCCAAAAAGGAACGCAAGGCCACCAAAACCCTGGCCATAGTTTTGGGTAAGTCGAGGCTAACAGAAAAAAAAATGAGAAATCAAAAACGGAAAAAAACAAAAAAGAAAAATTCCCTTTGCGGTTGGCGCGTGCGATAACTGTTCACCTTAATTGTGATTTTTGCTGTCTTTTTTGTTTGCTTTTTGGTTTCCTACCACGCAGGAGTCTTCCTCTTCTGCTGGCTGCCATTCTTCACGTGCAACATCATGGACGCCATGTGCGCCAAGCTCAACCGAGACTGCCGGCCTGGCATGACGGTCTTCATGCTAACCACTTGGCTGGGCTACATAAATAGCTTCGTCAATCCCGTTATCTATACGATATTTAATCCGGAGTTTCGCAAGGCCTTCAAGAAGATCATGCACATGGGGTGATTACTCGTCTCCAGAGCAACAACAACCACAACCACAAATGTAACAACTAGAAAACTGGAGAAGGCAGGCGAAAGAGTGAAGTTCTTGTTGCGCCTACTTAGCCAACTGTAAGTGTGTTCAATAGGTGCGCACTCTACAGCCGATAGTCGACAGCCGATAGACGATAAGCGATACTCAAACTCGAACTGTGCCAAATGCAACCGAATGAAATTGAACTCAAAGCTCGAAACTCAATTAGACTCGTAAGATTGTCGACCGACGGGGGGCCTGAATGTGTTTCTGTATCTGTATCTGTAGGCTTAAGCTTAGCTGCATCTGTATCTGTTAAGTCGTTGCATCTGCGTGTCTGTATATACTAGCTCTGTAAGATTCGATCTATCCCCCCCCCCCTACATGTGTAACCCCGTGTGTCCCAATTTGTATACTATAACTATAACTGCGTTGAGCATCCAACCCCCCCGATGCGAGCTGTAGGCTAGGCGAAATTTTAAACATTTAGCTAATACTATCTAATCTAGCTGACAATTCTAGTTAATTTCATGTGCATTCCAGTTATTACTGTACTGTAGTTAATGTACTGTTAATGTGAATGATGTGAGATCATTTAGTTTGATAAGTCAGAAGAAACAGTCTATGTACGAGTATTATTACTTGACTCACATATCACGCATTCAGTTCAGAACTTTTCTAACGTCCCTCACTGAACTGTCCAACCCTTTTGCTCTCTAACTGAACTTAGATATTTGATAAAACTGACATGGAAATCCCACAATGGCATAGCATATCCTACAGAAGTTGGAGCCACGCCTCCCGCCCCTCTTCTCCTGTACCCTCCCCCTTTTGATACTCAAAGCGTAGTTAAGCAATTTAGTAGAGCCTAAACCGATGGCAACACACACATTCTATTAGCCTCCCATCGATAAGTTGCGTTCATTGGTTTAAGACATAAATACATACATCTCGATACTGCGTACTCGTATTATCTCTAGGGTTAGACGCAAGCAGCGACTCAAAGGCAGCACCCCACACGCACTCGCCGAATTGCTTAGCCCCAATCAAGGATCGAAGATCGAAGGTCGAGAGCTGAAGGCATTTGTGACTGGTTAAAGTAGCCCAATAACTATACTTCATTCTATTTTCAAACTTATTTTCAATCAGTATCGATTCATTTCAATAGAAAACCCATTGAGCTACTTGACTGTCAGTTCGGTTAGTTGAAGCAGGTTAGTTCCCGAAAATGCGGGAAACTAGCACCGTAATTGGAAACACACAAACGCACACACACACAGACACACCCCAGACATGGAAACAAAATGAGCCCAACAAAGTTATAGTAAAATTTTTTTAACGGCGCTACCTTTGACTTGACTGCTTGAAGCATACACAAAACCTTGGTTCCCTAAATCAAAGAAACAAAAACAAATGCCAAACCAAGGAGAGTATCAGTATATGGGTGCATGTATATTCCCCCTCACACACACACACTCATTTAATAGCAGTAAATGATGTTGTTGAATAAAATGTAAGAGCATTTAAAACTAGTCTAAGCCTTCTTCAGATCAGATTACCACCTAAGTTAGTTAACGAAGCGCACCGAGTGCGCGCCATGTCGAATCGTGCAAAAGAAAAGAAGGTGATAAAATACTCAAATGGTATTTTTGTTATTCAGCACTTAAACTACCTAACTGAAGCTTAAACCATACACTATAAGTTGCATCAGGGTATCTAAAGCGTAGGCTTACAAATTACTAGATGTAAGTTGCAATTGCACGAGAGGGATATCGAGAAAAACTAAAAAAGAAAAACTAGCTAAAGATCGTCCTAGATAATATCAAGATATATAATCATACTAGTTATATGTATGAAAAACTCAATTTTGAAACGCGGAGCGAAATACCACTACACACAAAAGATGCCGTCTCGAATCCGCTTCCAATGAAGTGCCATGAAGAACGTCCTCGCACACACACACACACACGCACGCACACACACACACACACACGCACGCACACACACACACACACACGCACGCACACACACACACACACACATATACACACATATATATATATATATATATATACACACACACACACACAAAGACGACACACCAACAAGAAATAGAATTGAATTGAATGGAAATTCGCAAGCGATGAGCCTTCATTTCGAACTGCTTGGAGTATGCCCCTTGCTCACAACCACAGAAAGGAATAATATATAATGCGAATTGGTTTCGAATCGGCATCACTCACACACACAGAGAACATCCGTTTTGGTCCCCGCTTTCAATACCCGTCCTCTTCTATGTTTCTATGTGACAAATAATGTAAAATTAAAACGTGACGGTAACCGAGAATATTTCCAGAGAATACTAAACTACAGAGATATGCCTAGGCGTTATGAGAAGACACTCTTCTTCTTAAGTACTTAGCTGAGTAATTCGTATGTAATTAGACCTAACTCTAGGCTAGGCTAAGCGTTTCCAGCTCATAACTGTGGATTCTAATAGCAAAAAAAAAAGCTCAACAAATTTTTATACTTTCCTAAAGACAAAAAAAGTGAGAAAAGAGAAACCAAAACCAAGGACAACAATAACAAGAAAAACAAAAGGCAAATTCTAGATATCCATTTTGTTTTTTTTTTTTTTTGAAATCATAGCGGAAAAAAATTCTAAAATACTCGAGATTCTACATATACATTAGATGTATGTATTAGAACCATACTTAGTGAAGTAAGTAAACGTGCAATATAAGGTATCAGTAAATTTCCGACAAACCGAGAAAGTGAAGTTCTTTCAAAGAAACGCTTATTAGTTATAAAGAAGAACGAGAGAGAGAGAGAGAGAGAGAAAGGGAGAGCAGAAAGAAATTAGCTGGTGAAACAGACAAGCAAATTGGTTGAAAGATTATAACAAATTCTATATTATACATACATACATACGTACGTAAGAGTGTGTTGTTCAGTTCTAGGTTCGTTTCGATTCAACTAAATTAACCAATCAATTGTACGATTTATATAGATTGTTGATATATTTGTTTTCTAATTATAGAGCGTGCATAAGTATTTAATTAGTACTACATAAGATCCCTCCGCATTATATATCGCAAGTGTGTGTAATGTGCAATGTGTAATGAAACCTAAAAGGCAATTCCAATTACGAAGAGGCTAAAAAACAAAAAGAGAATACAGCTCAACAGACATACCTATGTATGAATAAACAAGCAAATATATGTATGAATTGTGGGAATTGTGTTTGCAGGAACATAAAACAAACAACCAAAACAAAAAAGAAAAATATTGGGAAAACAAAAACAAAAATACGAGAAACACTGAAACTATTTTAAAGCAATGATAATGTTGGTTTTTTTTTTTTGTCTAGTATAATTAAAACTAAATGAATTAACATAATAAACTCAATTTATTCATAAGCGTGTGTGAACCCAACTTAAAATTAAAGCAAACTATTTCGACTTTATGCAAGCATACAAGTAATTACCATAGTATTAATAACAGATCGATGAATATAATGGAAAACAGATGGATGGGCGCAAATTGAGAATGGAGAGTGAAGAGTGGAGAATAAACATCAAATAAACACAAAATAAAAATATTTCAAACAAATCAAAGCCGTACGGCACTTTTATTACTCGGGGGCTCATTTACAGGGTCATCAAGGAACGTTCGTTTTTAACTCCCTGGGCAATCTGTGCTCGCACCATATGCACTTTCGATCTGGAGTATCTTTGGAGCTTCAACTGAAGCTGCGCGCATGCAAATCCATTACGAACAACTCAGTTGCAGAACTACTGAAGGGCCTGAGAGAAGTTCGAGGAAGGGCTAAGGGGGCCAAAGGGACTGAAGAGGCTGCTCTGCTCTACTGCTGTTTCTGCGTCTGTCTGGCTTTCTCTTCCGGCTTTATATGGCCATCAAGGAGAGAAGGTCGATTGGCAGTGCATGAGCGAATTTTTGGCTCTTATTAAGTACACACACACCCCCACACATGCGTACATCAACATTTTATTGCATTTATATGAGCTGATAATAAAATTCCAATAAGCATGAAGAGAAATAAAAATACTTACACAAGACAAACAAGAACAACAATGGAACATTGCGGAAATAACGGGAAGAGCAATGCGGAGCGTCGAGTTACCGACAAAGGGCAAAAGGCCAGCAGGACACCCAGCTGCCTCTTCTTCTCAACGGCTCCAAATCAATTCGACCACCCCTTAAAGCAGGCAACAAACAAAACAGACAGAAAGAAAAAAATAAATAAATATACCAACAGCAAAACCAAAACGTAACTAAAAGCGTCTAAATAGATAAATGCATAGTAGTTTCTATTGTACCACCAACCTCCACTTTCTTCCTTGCCACATCGAAATGTCCGGCAACTTTCACGCAGTCTGCTCCTGCCCCACCTATGGTTCAACGTCTAATGGACACTCAGCATCATCCAAATGGAGAAAGAGAATGCGAATGCGAGTGCGAGTGCGAATACGAATTCGAATACAAGTACGAATATGAAGTGGGGAATGCGTGAGGTGGAGGGGGAGGCTGAGTCTATATGAAGTGTTTACGTGCACTGCGAGCAAACCGGGCAGCTTTATAAAGAACTGTGAGCCAAAAGGAGCTTCTTACCATTCGGAATGGACTTTAAAAGGCGACAGAAAAAAAGGCTAGCATAACGGGATTTTTGTCGCCGACATATACAGAGAGAGAGGGAGAGAGAGAGAAAGAGATTGAGAAAGCTTCAACTATGTAAAGTATAGAGGCAAGCTCGACTAATGGGATTGTCTTCGTCCCTGACCCCAGCGACAATAACTAGGGATACAATAATGATATTGCTATAGCTACTAATTCCGCATGATTTATGATAGCTTTAGTCCGTTAGCCATGGCTACCTTATTTTTCTTGCAGTGTAGCTGCCTGTCAGTCAGCAAGAGCGAAGCGCCATTTTATGGTGTCCCTAACAGCTACAGGGCAGAGCCAGAACCAGAGCCGCAGCCACAGTCAAAGTTAAAGCTGCCCCCGCCAACGTCGACGTCATCCATTGCTCATAAATACGAATGTAAAAAGGGCAACAGGCCGACCCCAGTGTCCAGGCAACGTCTGTCCAGCAGCAGCCCCAAGTCCTGGCGGCACTATGTTCAAGCATTGAGTTCCAAGAAATTGCCAAAGCAGAGCAGGGCAAAGGGAGAGGGAGGGGGAGGGGAACAGGGGGGTAGTATGGTCCATAACTAATTCTCACTAAATGATGTACTAAAGTGTTTGGTTGCTCTCGTTCTAGCCTGCACCCCTGCACTCCAAGCACCTCTCCCTCCATTCCAGAGTCGTCCCCCGTGCATATGTGTGTGTGTGTGTCTCTTGCCTGGGGCGATATCTTATCGTTACATTCACTGGGTGGCAATAATTGACAGACCATTAACGTTTAGATTGTAAAGGCTGAAGTAGCAAGGGCTACATACATACATACATATGGGACCCCCCTTCCGGCCCGGTCATCAGCCCGACAGCTATACTTAGTCGTATCGACAAGGTCCTAAGTATTTGCCACATATGCAGGCCGAGGCTGTTGACTCGTCGTTAAAGCCATACCATACAGTACGGGTCGGGCATACTTGGGACACCCTATTCGGGTTACCACCCCGCACCCCCTCATTCTGCCTCCCCTTTTGGTGTGCCACGCCTCTTGGCAGTGTCTAAAAGTCATTTTCAATATACTTTGACTGCCTTTGGCCGTTTCTGCTTTCGTTTTCGCTTTCGCTTTGAATGCTGTACATTTTCATGTGATTTAGGATTTTGCAATTGATTTAGAAAAGCCATGGAAATGCAGACAGACAGACAGACAGACAGGGAGACAGACAGACACACACTCTCCTCAGCCGGACAGACATACATACAAGCACTTTGCCCTATCTTTGACTCAATACATTGCTGTATCTTTGCAAGTCTCTCGTTCATTTAAAAAACAAATAAAACCAACGAACGACAATACAAAGGAGCAGCGATGGGAAAGAGTAAAGCCAAGAAGCGCCTCTTACTTTCTACGACAAGTTATAACAAAACGAACGAACGAACGAACGAATTTTTAATTTATTAAGCACAAACCCATCGCAAATCATTTATCAAAGCAATTCAATCAATTGAACAAAGTCTGACTTAGCAAGGCAGAGATAAAACTTAAAGAGTGTGTGTGTGTGTGTGTGTGTGTGTGTATGTGTGTGTGTGTGTGTGTGAGTGAGAGACTTGGGACCACATTCTGACATCACTCAATTTAATGTCTTCGACTGAGTGGGGAAGAAAGAAAGGGCGAAAAGGGAATGCAACTTAGTTGCAAGTTGCAATTGTTTTATGTATTATTGAAACTATAGTCGACTGAAAAGAGAAATATTCAATCTAACTAAGTGAATGCTATCAATTTGAATGTAATTATAATTTGAAATTGATAATAAAGCAGTGAAAACAATTTTTAATGGCTCTGGCCAAATGGAAAATGTTTGTTTATCTTTTCTGTTTATATGTATAATTACTATGCAAATAGAAATTTAACCTTCAAATTAAATAAACTCAATGATTCATGAATATTTTAAATTTGCATAAATGTAAAACAAACTCAACTTAATTCAATCGAGTGTTGCCAACATAAGCAAAATGGCGTTCTGCCTTCTTTTCAATATGGCTGGGAGACAAAGCGAGATCGCTGCATGTGCTTTGCACACGTGCACGTTGTCGTTGTTAATTGTTGCCTCTCAATTTCTAGTTGTTTGTGTGGGTGCAAGAAGGACAGCATGCATAAGTAAGCAGAAATTTGAAGGGATACTCTCAGGCGACAACAACGTTGTTTGTATTTTGGTAGCCAAATGAGTAAGGGAGAACGCGCGCTTGCATAAGCACACTCTCACTCACGCTCTCAGTTGGCTGCGTGTGCAAGCAATTGCACTGAGAGAATTAGGGTAGGCTTTTGTTGTTGTTTTGCTATGCTTAGCCAAGGCAGCCATTAAATTGAGGGATGCTCTCCTTCGACAACAACAACGATCTTTGCACAGGTGAGTTAGAAGGAGAAGGTATGCAAGAAGTGTGTGCTTATTTTATCAACTGCGTTTGGAGAGCAATTGCATTGGGAGAGTAGATAAAGGCTGTTGTTGTGGGTGTTCAGCATTTAACTTGAGAGATCCTCTCAGGCGGCAACAACAACGATCTTTGTTATTAGGCAGCTAATCGGATTAGAAGAACGCGCGCCTGCGTAAGCTTTGGCTCACGCTCTCATTTGTAACACAACTTTTGAGCGAGCCCCAACGTTAGTCAAAATCCAATTCAAAACTTACAAAGTTTGAGCAATGCCGTACTTACGGAAATGAAAAGCAATCGGGTCAATAATTATGGCATGAAAAAAAATTATAAAAACAGAATAAGCCAAAAGCTAAAGGGGAAATAAAATACAATTACTTTACTTTTACAAACGGCAATAGTTGAAAGCTCCCACGCCGCTACGTTAGAAACTACCTTTGCGCGATCAAGCCTCAGTTTTCCATAGTCCATTGGCCGATATATGTATATAAACTTATCAGTAAGGTGCACGGGCGTGAGGACGTCAATTCTATAAAATCAAATAGATACCCAATTAGAATTGGCTGTAACACTTAACTTGAGGCATACCTTGTTTAAATTTAACATCTAAACGACGAACTTTCAACGTGGCATGACAAAAAAAGTGTGAAGGTAAGTGTCCAAGGTATTGCCAATTTTAAATTGTTTAAATAATATTGCTTAAAACCATCCGGCTGGTCACAATTTAAATTCTGTGTTTAAAAATCAAACTATGTGTACAACTTTAAGTTGGTCGCGCCAAGCACAGGGCTGCCATATGTTACGAAGAATTCACAGGGTGAATCAGGTTAAATGTAACTTGCACACCAGTGTTTAATAATTTATTATTTAATTATTTATATATATGCAACAATAAAAAAAGAAAATTAATAATTCTATAACACCATGTAAATCAAATTAATTGTTGTCGGTAATTGGATTACAATCAGCGATATTAATTTCTATAGCAAGCCCAACTTAACACAAGCTTACTAAATTTTTCTAGCAAGCCTGCTGTCTGGTGACTTATGTATGTAAGTACATGGATGTACATATATACGAGCGTATAGTAATTACGTTAGTCGCAACATTTTCCTCGCAGCGTTATCAATTTCATCCGCATTTCTTCAGCACTATCGGTCTGGTCTGATCAACGTCATTATCCCTAAGCTCAACCGCAACATCACCATCGTCATCAACATCCTCTTTGTGCTTGGAGCCTCTGCACTTCACTTTCACTTTGGCCGCAAAGTGCGACAATTGCGCGGCTTAAGCGGCGCAGCTTGGCCCTGCTTGGCCCACGGTCGTGACATTATCAAAAAAAGGAAAGAAAGGAAAAAAAATATGTTTAATGCCGCAACGGAAAATGAGAAAACCAGCAGCGACAACAACAATTCAAGTGCAAAGTATAACAAGCAAGTAACAAACAAGCTACAAGCAGAAAGGGAGAGCAGAGAAAAACAGTTGCAAAAAAAAAAGTGTAGAATGCGTTACACAAAATTGTGCAAAAAACTTTTGTTGACGTCTCGTATTACAGGTGCAAAATGGCGACGTTGACGTGGAGCAGGAGTGGGTGCAGGAAAAGGGCGAAGGAGGAGGAGGAGGGCGGAGCAACACACAAATGGGACACAAGGACCAAAACACAACGAGCCAAATTTGTTTGGTGGCAGTTATTTTGATTGCATTTTGTTCTGGCCGTGGAACGAGTAACGCACACAGACACGGAGAGAGAGAAAAAGAAACGAAACGGATGTCGGGACAACTGAAAAAAAGAAGCCACATAAATATTAAACAGTCGTGATGACCCGATAAGCTGTTGCTTGTTCGCCTGCGCTGCGTGGTGGTCTTGATTAGACCAGTCAGGCATTTGGCCATTCGGCCATAGGTTGGAAATTTTATGCCTAAGCAAACAAGGTCGTTGCGGATCCCTCTTGGCCCGCTCCCCTTCTCCCTGACCTTTGACCTGCCGGAAGCCAAGGCAAAGGCTTCTTCAACGAAGCAGAGTCAAATCGAAAAATAGTTTCAATCTAAGAAAATATTAATTTGTTACAGCCCTTGTGTGCATGTGTGTGCGTATGTATGAATGTTTGCGTGTGAGTGTGTCGGGGTATCTGTCTGAGCTTGCCTCATAAAACTTAAATATTTTGGCAAGCCAAGAAACTCCTTTTCCAGCTACTGACGCTGACAGGCGACTTTCAGTTCCCGCCGGCAGCGCTAAACCCAGTGGAGGGGCCCGGGGGGATACGGGGCGCAATCAAGCATGGGTCCATGTGGATGTGGATTACTGTGGAGCCGTTTCGGCTTCACGCTTAAAAACTTTACGCCCGGTAAACTGCAAACCCAACAAAAATTTATAAAATTTCGCAGTCAAAAAAAAAAAAAAAAGAGAGAAAGATGGAAAAACACAGACAGAGGAAAACAGAGAGATAGAGAGAGAGAGAGAGGCAGAACCCATTGCCTAAAAGGTTTTTGTCTTTCTACTTCATTGCCCTGCCAGCTCATCTCAACTTGCCGCAACACACACACACATGCACGCACAAATGCACACATGTGAGCTTTGTATATTTTTGACTTTAAGGTAATATATGGAAACGGACAGGGCCGAGTGTGCATAAGTATGAATTTCAATATTTTCATGCCCGGTTGGCTATCTAAGTCAGTGTTTGCTTCGGCCCGGACTCGTTGTGATGTGCACACCCTGTAAAGAGAGTGCGTGGGGAGAACATGCCGCAATGAAGGCTGATGTAGACTCACGAAGTTGTTTCCCACAGAGTTTTGCCTTATAGGGTATTTTATAGTCGTTCATCTCTTTCACCTTCTCTCTTCCTCTTTCTGTTTCGCTTTTGGCAAATGCGAATAACTACAACAACAACAAAAATAACGGGTATAACCACTTGACTGACTTTGTGGCGCGTGAAAATGAACTGCTGGCAAAGTGCAATACGTAGGTTCCTGCACACCCACACACGGACAGCCGGCCGCGCTCGTGTGAGCACACACGCGCGCATACACACTCCCATGTAAGCATGCATGCATAAGTATGACATAAATGAGCATTTAAATTTCATAAAGCAATCGTAATCAATGAAACTTTAATTACCTAAAAGCTCCACGCGCAGCAAATCGAAGTGTAGGGTATACCAGGCCATAGCATACCCAAACCCTTGAGGGCTTAACTGATTAGAAATTAGCTGGAAGAAGGTTTAAAATATGCGTCTGTCATGGCTTGCTTTGATACGGAAACTTCCTTAACGGACACCTTTCATAGGCGCAACCCCTTTTGAGCGGACACTTCTTTGACCCGTATCGGTAATTGGAAAAAACGAGACAAATCTGACAGAGAAAGAGAGAGATAATACTTCCCTTTAGCGAATAAGTTCTCGACTATGCAATGAGTTGCCCAATTTTCATATGTATAATTCTAAAAACCGTCCTGCATTGCTGAAATTATTTTGAGCTTATTTCAAGTCGGGGTAAATCAGCGATTGATTGATTACGTAATAGGTTGATTGTTAATTTATACGCTACCAGTGCGGGGTAACTGTCCATCACACGCACGGACACGCCTGTTTGACAACCCAAAGGGCAACTTGGTCAGGTGTCAATGTAGGCACAACGCGAGGGGCACGACACCTGGCCAGAACAACAAACTGCAGCCCCGGTCCCACTTCCGCCCTAAGGGTCTTCTCGAACTTGTTGTGTTCCCAAGACACGCCAAAGTTTCTGCATAATGCGGTCAGGGGAAAAGTTTTGCCGTTGCGTATAATTAATTTAGTTTTCTTTGCGCTAAGTGTGCGTGTGCAGGTGTGTGTGTGTGTGTGTGTGTGTGTGTGTTGTGTCTGCTTTAAGTGTGAGGCAACACACATTGTAACTATATTTGAACTGAGCCTTTTCCTGCATTTCTCCAACAGTTTCCATTTTTCAACTTGCACGTGTTAGGTTAATTGATTGATTGCTTGATTGATGTATTATAACAATCATAAGTCAGCAAGTTGAAGCACAAAACCCGAGAGCGAAACCTGAAAACAGAAACCAAAGACAAAACGGAAAGAAAAACCTGAAACCAAAACCGAAAAACCCAAACCAAAACCAAATCAAACTGTTTTTGTGGTGCGACAAGTGCAGTGGCAAACGAAGTCGACCTCATGTTGTGCATTTCGAATAGGGCAAACGGGGAAGGACTCAGAGATGCGGACTCGCTGTCGGTGTCGTTGTCAGACTGCGCACTGTGGACTGCGATGGAGACCGTAAGTTGTGTCCTTGTTGATTTCATTTGGGTTGACATCTACAAGTTGTTGTTGTCCGCTCGCATCGCATCTTGGCACCGGGACTTGGTCTCGGACTTGGACTCAGAGTCGGCTCCAGCTGCAGCTGTGCCAACTATTATTTATTAATTTTAATATCCTTGTCGTCGCCAGTTGTTATCCCATCAGCAATGCCACAGGCCACAGACCGCAGGACACTCTGCTGTCTGCACACTCACCTTCAGCTACGGTCTAGGCAGTCAACTTTACATTTTGTCCCTCCGCACCTCAAGCTCCCTCCCCCACTGTGGACAGTCGACAAATCGAAATGTGCGCAAATCACGCTTGGGTAGGGGCATCATGGCCTGAGTGACTGCACTACTACGAAATGGAGGCATGCTTCAGGGCATTTCAAATGCATTAACTTTTTAGCCAGTATATAGTGGGCTGAGGTAAGGCATAGCGCAAGATATGCAGCAAGCGCATAAGAAATAAGCGAACATCATCGCAATTTCTCAGCTTAAGGTTGCCATCGATAGCATTCTTGGGTAAATAAGACTATGTACCTTGACATGGCTATGCCAACATATTAAGTAATAATACATTTAAGACATGGGCTTCATCGGACTTATTTCGCTTGGTACGGTTACCTTTTTTGCTGGTAAGGTGTCTTATTTCACTTGCTTAAAGAATACCTCTGCAAAGTGCATACGATCTTCGGACTAACACATACACTTCAGGAGGTACTCTCTGGTGTCTACCCACTGTCGGTTGCTCTTCACAGCTTAGTCGACTATTCATCAACGTAGTCAGACAGTTCAAAGCTGCGATAAACTGAAAAAACGGCAAAAGCAAAAGGAAGAACGAAGCAATCGAAGTGAACAAATAGCACGAGGGAGAAACACCCTTCCTTCAATTTCAAGAAAACCTTAGCAAATACTTTGTAATTTAATGAATACTTTCATTGTATATCCCAGCTTATAAAACGATCAAGCAACAGCATTTATCGTTAATACACAACTTATTTATTAAGGCGGTGGGCGTGGCATTGATTTTTGAAATTAACTTTATTAGCGCACACTACACAGTCAACTGCATGCCAAATTTGGAATGTCTAGCTCTTATAATACAATTCCAGACAAATCCATAGATAGAAAGGCGTGGTTTAATGGAGGCGTATTTTGGTGCTCACTTCAATACATACGGTATACATATGTATGCTTTAAAATATACTAAGACATATATTTTAAGAAAGTTTCAGATCAACCCATGATCAGTTGCGCCCCCAATTGGGTTTCTGCGACAACCTGGAAATTGGGAAGAGGGACACCTCGTCTATATCTTACAACTCTCACCCGGGACATAAGAAGCACTCGTTGCGAATAAAATTCTACATGAATTTGCCATAAGGCGAGTGTACCCAACTCAAGCTTGGCTCCAGTCAGAGACGGAAGCAAAACGAGAATGGAAAAGGGAATGGAATGGAAGAAGAAGCAGAAGGCGAGAAGTCGGGCTGACTCTAGAAGTCGAGAAGCCACCAGGGCCGCATGCAAAATGAAACAGTTACATAAAGGGCGCACACACACACACACACACACACACACCTATACACGCACATTGTCAGCCGCATGCAACAAATAAGCTGCGCGCCCCCAGCCAGAGAGATTGTCTTATCGCGTTGAATTAGGTGTCTAACCCTTATTCCAGCTGTCAGAGCGAACAGAGCCTGACACTTTAACGCTTACTCCCGTTGTCTCTGCACCTCCTCTTCTTTTTTTTTTTATTTTTTTTTTTTGGGTTTTCGCCTGTTGTTGATTTGCTGCCATGTCGCACGCACCTCTTGCTCCACCCCGCCTTTTCTCCCTGGGTCACCCAAAGTTGTTGACACTTTCGAGCATTTTTCGGTGTTGTCATTTTGGCGCACGCTTATCGCTGATTTGGGGCAACAAAGTGTGTGTGTGTGTGTCGGTTTGTGTGTGTGTGTGTGTGTGCCACACAACCCGTGAGAGTCTTCCCCCTCCCCCACACACTCCTCGCTCCCTGCTCCTTCCTCGCCCTGCAGCCATTTAAATATTTATTACAATGAAATGTTTCGAATTGCTTCGTTCTGCGTGCATTAAAAATGCATCAAAATTTAGCGCAAATTGCCGGACAGCTGCCCATCCACATCTCTCCTCTCTGTCGCTCTTTCTCTCTCTTTCTCTACGCAATGCTGCCACTCGCATGTACGTGGAATACTAATGCTTCATGCGCAGTTGATGCGAATGGCAAAGCAGCAGCAACTCTCATCTGTGTAGAAATTAGTCCTTATTAATGTATTTCCTCGTGTTTCTTTCTTATATCCATAACCTATATATCTTTTACTCAGTATCTTAAGTCGGACTTTCTTTTAATAAATATAATTTTAATTATTCCTTTGTTTACCCAGACTAGTCGTTAAATTTTTGCTATAAAATTTGAATATTAACTTCATTTTTAATTTTAATTTTAATCCTAATGTTAATTAAATTATTTGGATCATTATTTAATTAATCTTAATCTTTTTAAATTTTGTGTCGACTGCCATTAGTTGCCGTTAAATAAATAAATAAATATGCATTTTTCTCACGACTTTCGCAAGCCGAACGGGAGAGGAACGCCCGGAGGGGAATAGGGAGAGAGGATTGGAAGCAGAAGGGCTTTGCACTTCATCTAATTGCTAGCTAATTAGCCAAACATTTTAATTATTTGCTATGGTAAATAAAACTTAAGCGCAGATACCAAATGACATGGGAAGGCGAAAAGGGAAAGAAAGCTGAGGGTGAGGAGACAGGAAGGTCTAGGGTTCGGGGGAGTTGGGCTGTCTCCATCAATGCCCAACCAATACTGCCATGCGTTAAAAAAATTTCAAAATGCACAAGCAAAAAAAAAGTACGCAGTGGGCTTAGCGAATAGGAACGTAGGCAAGGACGAAGAAAAAGCCTCAGCGGGGGGAGGCAAACGTTGCGAGGAAGCTGCGTTTAGCGTTGCGCCAACTTTGTGCGCTCACTTCCGCCGGAAGTCGGCAAAGTGTACGTACTAAGTGCTCATCAGTTGGCCCCTACAGTGGCGTCCCTCCCACTTTTCTTCTTACCCCAGCCTACCTGCTGCGGCAGTTGCAGTGCTCATGACACGATTTCACGGCACGTTTTCGGCTGTTTTTAATGCAATCAACTCTGACTCCCTTTTGCCCCTCTTTGCCACAAGACGTACACTCCTTCTCTCTCTCTCTCTCTCTCTCTCTATCTATCTTCGTTCCTGGCTTTGGCTTCCCCGCTGCTACGCTGCCTCTGTTTCCCTTGCCGTGTTATGTTTGCTGTTTCTCCTCTCTCTTTTTCAATTTCCCTCTCTCTCTCCCTTTCTCCCACTCCCCCTCCCATAGTGTCTCTCTTTTCTGCGGCTGACTCTGCCACAAATTAGATTTAGTGGCAATTTATTGCTTTGTTAGCATTTCCACGTTCGCGTAGCAGAATCCCCCTTCCCCTCCCTTTCCCTCTTATGCCCCCCTTGTTTACCGTGAAACTTCTGTCAAAATATGCCCCCAAAAATGGCGGCGTATCTGCTGCAAGTACTGCGCGTAATTTGCTGTGGTCGTCGCCGTTGCAACACGTATTTACTTTTTAATAATGTGTGCCAAGTAATTCCATTTGATTTTTTGCTTATTCTTATTTTGTATACCCTACGAATGATCAAAAAAGGGTATTCTGCATTTGTGCGAATGTATGTAACAAGCAGAAGGAGGCGTGGCAGACTCCACAAAGTAGACCTCTTCTTGCGCAGCATCACTACCCGAGTCGCTTGAGCCATGTCCGACTGTCTGTCCGTCTGTCTGAACATACAAATCTCGGCTATTTTGAAAACTAGAGACACTATATTTGGCGTGAAAATTCCTGTATACAATACACTAAAAAAGTTTATTGCAAATGTTGGACCCACTGCTTTCACAAATCAATAACCATAATAATAATTAATAAAGTAACTAAAAAATTTACCTTCTTATACCCAGAGATGACAAACCTTCAAATTGCAATGTGATAGCATGTTTGCAATGGTATTTCGAAAATAGGCGAAGGGTATCTAACTGCTAGGCACGCTTAACTGAACCTTCTCTTACTTGTTATTTCTCTACCATGGCCCTGGCTGCGCCTCTTTTCCAATTTTTAATTTGATTTGCTTCGCACATTTTTGCACACTAAATTTTATTGTTGTTTCGACTTGTGTTGCTCCTATTAAATAGCCTGTAGGCGAGTGCTAAGCCCAGGGGGTAGTATGTACTACCTGCAAGTAAAAATTTGCCCTGGAAGAGACTTTTAAATCCCTCTAAACCTTTTCTTTTTTTTTGTGTGTCAAAATACAGGGTATCTGCCGCGTTGAGCTTACCCTTACTGACCGATTCAGCAATTCAGCGGGTGCCTTGGCCAGTCGGCACACACATTAAGTAATTGAAAATTGATGCTGCCAGCGAGCGACAGGCCTCAGTAAAGGTGGGGGCGGGGGGTGGTAAAAGGGGGCCTTCTCTAAAGGGGACTAAACCTCTCTATTTAATAAAGCGCCTTCATATAGTGCGTAAATTCTCACATTTTTGGCTTCAAGTCGTTGGCAAATAAAAAGAAATTCAACTCCTCTCAACTCCGTGCCCCCTGATTTCCCCCTTACCCATGCTCCGTCTCTACACGTGCCTTAGTTACGCCTAGTTCCAGCGACGCTGGCCGTAAATTTTTTCAGTTAGTTGTCGAAAATTCATTTGTAGAAAAATTAACATATAGAAAAGAAACATGAAAGAAAGGAACGCCGAAGATTTTATACCCTCGCAGTTACTCTTAATATAAAACAGTTTTAAATTAGTAAAGATAGCAAAAGTCTTATAGCGATATTTCAAATAATATCAATAATCGGGCGATAGGTTCTATGGCAGCTTAACGATATATCTGTCCGATTTTAATAAAATTTGCAAAGCATTTAAAAGACATACACTACTGAGACGGTATATCGGTCCGATCCGGCTCGTTCCGACTTATTTGCATGAAACTCCTATGCCAAGTTTCATCAAGATAGCTCTAAATTTGAGAGACTAATTTACGTTGCAACATACGTATACAGACGGACAGACGGACGGACTCTCCTGCTGATGCTGATTAAGAATATATATACATTATAGGCTCGGAGATGTCATCTAAGGTGCTTTGCAAACTTCTGACCAAAATTAATATACCCTCTGCAAAGGTCTAAAAAGGGGTGAGAGGGGCGTACATAGGTGGGGGCCAAAGACAAAGCGAGCTGTGCACAGTGCACGCAATTGCATTTCATTTGCAAAAGAGGAAGGGGGTGTAAAAAAGGGGGGTCTCTCTAGCAACACGGCAACTCATTGAAAATTTAAATGGAATTCTTGTAGTATAAATAAGTAAAATAGCAGCAGGGGCAGAAAAGTGGGGGAGGGGGTCTGGGGCTTGGCTACTAAACTGCTGACTATTTAATTAATTGCGCGCATGCAATCCTGAGCTTCTCCCACCCTTCCCCTCTCGCCACAACTACACCCCTCTCTGGTAACGGAGTTTTGGCATTTATTTTGCTTATTTCTACATTTATTGTGATTATTTTTTCCATTGCTGTGCGCGCAGCTGCCAGAATCGTGTTCTTTAACTGATTCTGCCAATTAGCTGCACAGTATATACCCTGTAAACAGTCACGCACACACACACACACACACACACACACACTCACGCACACACGTAACAAGAATATTCATTCAAGCAAGCACAAAAAATAGCCAACATATCAAGCAGAACTCAAATTGCAAAGGGAAACAACATTCATGTATGTATATTAGATTTTTGTTTTCTCAACATTTTCAGTGTTTGTAAATTTTGGATACCTATTTGTATTTTATAATGTCCACCTTGCTGCGATGAGAATTTAAAGCGAATTTCTTGAACGTCATATGTGACTTGGGCTCTCCCAAGCCGCTGCCGCTCATGTTGCTTTCCTTGCTGAAGAACTCCTTGAAGAGTACAAACTTGTTGGCCTGCGGCACAGTGTGCACCAGCTTGTAGTGCTTGGCCAGAAAGGATCGCATCATGGCCGAGGGTCGATCCACGGCGCACTTGCCCACTCGCCAGCCCTGGTCGGCCAGCATGTGCTCGAAGAGGCGCTTGCCCAGGCCTCGTCTCCGATGCGATTCGTGAACATAAAAGTCGAGTATGGACGGCGTAGAACGATGTCTGCTCAGCTGGCTCTGCTCGTCGAACAGATAGAGATCTTTAAGGCCCACTTTCAGCAGACCAATGACCTGACCCTCCTCTGCTGCGGCAAGCAAATAGATGCTATTCCGTTCACTCATCTGCCTGGCCGAGGTCACCGAAGTGTGCAGACGCTGCGCCTTTGCCGACAGCTCGCCAATCCTGTCGATGCACCAGCCCATCTGATTCCTTGCCCTAGCACACTCCGCTAGGCTGCCCTTGAAGCCCTCCGGCAGCAGATCGGTTCGCACTCGTATTATGTCGCTTGGAAATAGCGGCTTCAGATCGAACTTAGGCTTTGCCATTATCTCGGGACTTTACTCGTCTGCCCTGCGAGAGAGATTCATGTGATTTGTCTGAATTATACGGGTTTGTTCGATTGGGTTATGTATTTGCTTTTGTGACTTTTAAATTAATATATTCAATTTAAGCCAACTAGATCAGAACGGAAGTTATCATATACGGATCGGAGTTAATGTACTTTTAATTTATAGATTTATCTGCGATATGAGATGTTTGCTCTAATATCTAATTTACATACATCATCTGATATAGTTGCTCTAATATCTAATTTACATACATCATCTGATATAGTAGCATATAATCTATCTATGGTGTTTTTTATCTTTCATTTATCTATTTATATATTATCTGTTATCTATTGTTTATAACCTATTATCTATTACCTGATACCTTCAATCGATTGTGCATTACCTTTTCTCTATTATTAATATAATTCATTATATTGTGACTCATAGCTTTTATTTTGTATCTTTAACCTCTTGTATGTACTATTTTGGATCTTGCATCTTTTATCCCTTGTATGTTGTATCTCTTATCTATTATCTTTTATTTACTATCTTTCATCATTTACTTACATAATCAATGGATTATTATTTTCTTTTGTCTTTAGTGTGGTATACTTTATTATCTATTTATACCATTCGACCATTGAAAATGGTCAAAAATGGTATACTAAGTTTGTGCAAATGTATGTAACAGACAGACCCCATACAATATAAGTACGAGTATATATTTTCCTTCAGGGTCTCTTGAGTTGGTGATTAAGCCATGTCCGTCTGTCTGTATAAACGTCTAAGTCTGAGCTATTAAAAAAGGCTATTAAAAGCGCTGATCGCTTTTAGACTTTGTGTGCGAGAGCGAATAAGCATAGCTGATTGCCTTTGTAGTGGCGCCATCTATGGGCATTTCTGAAGTGCAACTTCAAAATGGTGGGCAAATGGTGTCTAACTTTCGTAGCTTGCCTAACTGGTTTCTTTTATCAATTATCTGTCATATATTATTTATCAACTCTCAACTATTAATTAATTATCTATCCACTATCTTCTATCCAACATCTGCTAACTAATATCTAGCTAGCATCATTTCTGGTTTTAGTTTTAGCATCGAGTGAAAATCTTTTCCTACCTGCATACCTGCAGACTTTCTTAAGGCGACGCTTTCCACTTTCTTTCCCTAATGCTCTTCTTATCTCCGTCTCTGTCTCTCTCGCTCTCGCTCTCTCCCTCTCTCTCTCTCTCTCATTCTGTGGCACGCACTCTCTCACACCCAGCAGTGAAAAAATTGTGATTGGCAAATGGCCAAGTTAATGCGCAGAGGCAATCAGTATTCGCCAAATAGACGCGACGCGAGGCGGCGACTGCAGCAGAAAGGTATAGTATTATTCCCAGCGTAATTGTTGTTGTGTTTGTTATGTTTCTTAGCTGCTTTGTTGTCGCTGTTGTTGTTGTCGCTGTTGTTGTTGGTGTTCTCAGAGTCGTCGTTCGCATTTATTTGCATAGTTTCGATTTCATTTGGCTTTATTTGTCGTTGCCGCTGCTGCTGATTCGTGTGCATTGGGATAATATGGAACGAGGCAGCGGGCTGGAGGAGGTGTAGGTGGTGGAACCGAGAGGAGGGCACTTCTATGGCCACTCGGCCAGGCAGTTATTATGTCGCATCATTTCAACAAAATGGCGGCACATGCAAAGCAAACAAATTTCGCTTTGCGTTGTGAATTTCGAACCAGGTTCAATTTTTCGGTCATTTCGGGCAGCAAGTTTCGTTTTGTTTTCTCTCTTCGTATAGATGCCAAAAAAACAGAACCCAAAACGTGGCTAGTTTGGCATATATGTGCACACACACATACACACACACACACACCCGAAGAGACGTGTCCCGCTGTGTGTGTGTGTGTGTGTGTGTTTGGAGAAAACAAACGATTGTGAAATTATGGCAAGAAACAATGGCGACAGGAAAAACCAAATGAAATTCAGTTTAACCAGCGCACACACACATACACATATGGTCTCAGCAATGGGCGGAGAGAGAGAGACGGAGGGAGAGAGAGAAAGAGGCAAATAGAGAGATACAAATAGAGCAGCAGACAGGCAGCAAGGAACACCACGATGGCAAAAAATATTAAAATTCAAAATTTTTGTCACGCGTCAAACGCCATTTATGCGCTTCGTGATCGCACGCGGCTCACTCTCAGGCTAACACACACTTACACAAACACAGAAACACACACACGCCCACACGTGCACACACGGCAAACCAATACTAATGCACACACGTAACCAGGCGCCAGGAGACACCACAAGACACGTACACAGACAACGTCGCACTCGAGATGGCCTAGCGCGAGTAAAAGGGAAACAGTCAGCGCATTTTAGAGAGAGATAGACAGAAAAGAATGTGGTATCAGAGAACTATAAATTGTGCTTTGGTTTCCAGTTAACTACTCTATTCGAATCGATACTGCATCGCACTGAGTTTTCATTTTTAAAATGGTTTACAAAGCAGATTCCTCTCAATACGCTCAACTCGTATCGATAACTTTAAGTTTTCTGATTCATTTCGAATTAATTGCAAATGTTTAAAGTTCAATTTAAAATTGTTTCAACTTACAATGAGGCAATTAAAAAATCTGTTTGCAATTTTGTAATTTTCCATTCATTTCTATTTTGTTGTGTAAATTCAGAATATCATTTAATTTTATTAGCTTCCTCCCTCGCAACAAAACACGCGCTGTTATTTTGATTTGATTTTTTTCATATGTTTATACCCTTGCAGAGGGTATATTAGTTTTGGCCAGAAGTTTGCAACACACCTTAGAAGACATCTCCGACTCAATAAAGTATATATATTCATAATCAGGATCAGTAGGGCAGACGAACTAGCCATGTCCGTCTGTTCATCTGTCCGTATGTATGTGGCAACGCAAACTAGTCTGTCAGTTTTTGAGCTTTCTTAATGAAACCTGGTATTCATCTTTCTTATTGCTGCACGCTGTAAATAAGTCGAAACGAAACGGATCGGACCGATATATCGTAAGGCTGCCATAAACCCTATCGGCCGATTTTCGTAATTTCTCAAGAGATCGCTAAAAAACTTTTGCCGTCTACGCCTTAATATGTCCGTTTAATGCTGTGCAAATTTTTTTGAAATTTGACCGATATATCGCATAGCTGCAATAGAACCTATCGGTCGAATTTTGATATTATTTTCAATATCGCTATGAAACTTTTGCTATCTTTAGCGATCGAAAATTGTTTTATATTAAGAGTAACTGCAAGGATACTAAACCTTCGGCGTGACGCAGGTAGCCTTTCTTTCTTGTTTTAATTAGATTTCGCTTTAATGATTTATTGGGCGTGTTGCTTATATGCGTTTTTCAATGCGCTTGCCACATTTAAATTTCAATTACATATTTTTCGGGGCTTGAAGGTGGCATGAAATGAAAATGGGAAAGACCGAGCTAAGCCGCAATGCAAATTGCATTGGGATACCGCAATGAAGGCGTACGCGAACGCAAACGCTGTGCGCAGTCTAATTATGAATGCAAGTTTTAATGAGCTATTGCTGCAGAGTAGAGTGGTGGAGGGGAGGGGGAGGGGAGAAGGAGAAAGAGGTGGAAGGAAACAACCACAACAACAACAATTCTTGCACGCATCCATCTTTGCACACGAAGCGGAGTCGAACCGGAAAAATGAACGTGTAATCGACTCGGAACAAGTTCGCAACGCAGTCAACACCAACGGGAAAGGCATTCATTCAAGCCACGGATGACCTCTCCCCCCATCTCCTAGTCTCCCCTGCTGTGCAACTGTGTGCTGCCATTGAGTGACTTGCACAAAAGCCTCTTCTCGATGTGCAACTAATGCCCAAAGTTTCCCATGTCCGTCCTGCCAAGCCGATGATGTGGCACATTGAGTGCAAGGCAAGCTCCAATGCAGCTGCAGAGCTATGCTGCCTAATCGAAATCGGCACATACCAAAGCCAAGCCACCCCCCAACCCACCTAAAGCCTGTCATAAGTACCCCAGCAAGGGATAATGTGCCACAAAATGTGGCATGAAGCGTTAATTATCAGGCCAGCTGAATTCAGCTGCCACCTGTCGTTCTTTATTTGATTATATGCTAGACTTGGACTTCAAGTGCCTTGGGTCTTAAGTCGTAACAACCGCAGAGAAATTACAGGCTCCAGACACACGGGGATATGAATCTAGCTATTCGTTTTCAATGGACTCAGCTATTATTCCCTACGGGCATTCGAAATGGTCAAGAAAAGGGTATACTTACTTGGTGGAAATGTATGTGCCAGATCTTAGAATTGAAGAATTGATAGAGTCATGTCTGTCAGTCTGTCTGTCTGTGTGAACACACCTATCTCAACTATTATAAAAGCTAGAAACACCAAATTTTGCATAAAGTTTTCTGTATTATTTTCGCTTAATGTGCTTACTTTAAATTTTGGCTGTCACGTCTCCAGCCTTTGTAAATCGTTGATAAAATTACACAGTTACATCTATCTGCTTTGTCCTTGATATAAAGGTATCATACAGTCGGGTATGCTTGACTGTGGCTTTCGTTAGTTATCTGTAATTATTCCCTGTCGATTCCCAGCATTGCCACAATGGAGCTTGCTCTAAATTGATTTTCTATATACCTAAAGGCAAAGCTCTAGTATCGCCGATAATGAGGGTAGCAATCGTAATCGTAATCGCAATCGCGCAACCCTATTGTGTGCTGCCCTTTAGCTAGGCGAGAATCCCCCTTTTGCGGAGAACTTTTAAAGCGGCATCAGCAAATATTAAGCTCGTTCTAGGCAAAAAATACGCGGCCCCGCCTCAGCTCCAGCTCCGTCTCCCTCTTTCTCTCTCTCTCTCTCTCTCTCTCTCTCTCTCTCTCTCTCTTACTCTTGGCTTACTGTGCCAAATCGACCTTCTTGGAAAATGGGATGGGACGTTTAAAAATAGAAAAAATGAATGAATATTAAGTTACGATAAATAAAAAGCGAGTCGGCAACTTAAAAGCGCGACCCGACAAAACAACGGGGGAAAAAACGAGCATATTCCCGACTTTAGCATAGAGCTAGCTATCGCTTGTTGTTGGTCGTTTTTATTGCATTTCCGTAAAGTAAGCCATGTAAATCACTTAAGAGTTCTGCCGGCTCGTCGACTTGGGACTCAGCGGAGCGTGGGGCAACTTGGGCCACGTAGATGCTCTAAAAAGCACATAAAGCAAAAATGCTGTGAAAATCATTTGTTACACTACGCGTATGGATAACTGTAAAGTGCCCCAGCTCAGTGTCAGTCCTTCTCTTTCTGGCACTCGCACTCTCTCTCTCTCTCTCTCTCTCTCTCTTTTTGCTGTTACAATAATGTGCACTTATTTTTTATGGCAATCATTTAAGACAAAAATGTAGCAAAAAGCGCAGCGAAGTAAAAGTAAAACAAAGCATTTAAGTCATTCGAGAGGGAGAAAGAGAGAGAGAGAGAGTGAGAGAGAGGGAGAGAGAGAGAGAGAGAGAGAGAGAGAGAGGCATATGTATACACAGTCTTTATTGAAGTCTAACAAAAAGATGCGAAATGGCGCCGGAAACGTTTGCGCAACTGGCAAGTTGAAGCAGTCCAATTTCCACTTCAACTTCAACTCGAACTCTGGCACTCTCGCACTCCCAATGCCAAACTCCCTTTCCGCCTGCCTCTTCCTCTGCCTCGCTTACCCCTTCTCCTCCTGTGTGCCCTGTTGCCCTTTGCCCTTTGCCGGTTCAGTTCCCAGTTGGCTGCATCAGAACTCAAACGAAACGCAACGCAGCCCAATCTGCCGCTGTCTCAACCCGTACAGATATGGCACAAACACATATACACACATACATACACGCATACATAAATACAACGCACTTTTGCGGCCCTACCCCATTCCGTTGATGAGCGTCAATCAAGGAAATTGCTACTTTTTCAACAATTTTTCACTCGCTTTGTGCCTTAAGCCGCGAGCTACATAACATACGAGTATATCGTACGAAAGTCGAAACCCCGCACAATCGCATTCGCAATCGCATTCGTAATCGGAGTCGGAGTCGGAGTCGTAGTCGTAGTCGTAATCGAAGTCTCAGTCGGAGCCGGAGCCGGAGTCAATGGAGTCAAGCAATCACTTGGTAAAAGGCGTTGAATCGAGCGAAAGAATTGAGTTTCGGATCATCAGGATCATTTTTCAGCGCATTTCAAAAGCAATTGGCGGAAACTGGCAAAAGACAACGGGAAGCAATCTTAAATTGGGCATACCGAAAAGAATCTTCAAGCAACTTATATGACATACGCTTCCAACACTTCCATTGTGTATTAACTTTGTGAAAATGTATGAAGTAGGCGTGGCAGACTCCACGAAGTATAAGCATACAAGTATGTATAATCTTGCTCAGGATTCACCAGCCGAGTCGATTGAGCCATGTCCATGTCCATGGCCAAAATTATTTGCGCAATAATAAAGAACGGGTGCAATTATATTTTGACTTTTAAAGGCCATGGACCCACAATAAATAATACAAGTATGTGGTTTCTGTTTTAGCTGCTCCCTGATTTCACTTATGACTTCTCCTACCTATGACCAAGGCCTTTACTGTACATGTGCATTTTTTGTGCAAAAGTCATAAACACTTGTCTACATTTATCTCGACTCTGTGCGGTTCTGTTCTGTGTCGGATCTCTTCGTGTAACCGTGTAACCGTGCGCTAATAAAGTGCGGTTTGGTGGTGCGCGCTTAAATTAAATTAAACTTTAATGCACTTCGGTATTACGAGCGGATTTTATGATTTGAATAATTGGTGAAAATGTTTTTATTAAATTTGCCACAGCATTCGCCGAGCGAAAAGTTTCCTACTTTGTGTATTCGCATTCGCATTGTGCTGAAAGCGTAATTGTTGAGTTCTTCTATGCTATATAGACGTTAATACCTGGTGGCTGCCTTCTGCCTGCCTTGTGGCCTCAAGACTGTAGACCGGCTACAGTTGCTATGTAACATAAAAAACTTTGGCCAACCCATCAGGTTTTTCAGGCACATTCTTCCATAATTTTCTTAACGCAAAGTTTTTGCGAACAATTACGTACGTGTGGGTTGGCAAAGTCGTCGCGCTCTAGGACGAACAGGAGAAGGAGAAAAGAAGAGGCAGAGGTCGAAGGAGTGGGGGGAGGACTGCCAGTGTAACTAGGTGAATGTTTTGCATGACAACTTTTTACTTCTCTACTTACCGTAGAGAACAGCAGCGGGGAGGGTGCAGGAGAAGGAAGGTGGGAGCGACAGTCAAGCAACTAACTACATAACTGCAGACAGAACATGTCGCGGTTAAGGTAAGCGAGTGACAGCCTGACAGGTGGTACTGGGTGTACGGGAAGGTGGAGCTGGAGCTGGAGCAGGAGTGCAGCGGACAAAATGGGGCTCTTCTCTCATCATCATCATCATCTTTGTCGTAGTCATCATTGGTGTCAGCGTCGTGCTCATTCCAAGTACTTAGGAAACTTTGCACTATATAAGCTTAACTTTTTTAACCACAACAGAAGGGGGAACAGGCGGAACGAGGTGGGTCACAGCAGGCGTCTGCGACTTCAGATGGCAATAATATGACAATAATGACACTGTTAACAGCGTCAACATCACAGACACACAGACACCCCGCGAGAGCAGTGGGAGCAGCATCAGCGGCAGAAATGTAGCTAAGGCAAAAATTCAATTCAATTTGTGCAGCTTTAACAGAATTTCAAATCAGTTTTGGCAAGCAGTGAGTGTTCTCATTGACGTACATCGAGTACACTCGTCGATATCAATCGTAGCACCTATCAATATGTTATGTGCAAGAGGATTTCAAATCGATTTTTCAATGGTCTGGCTTCACTGTGAGTGTGTGTGGCGGACAGGGTGGAATTTCAAAACTGTTGCATACTTTTCTGCATCATTTGCATAATTCGTCAAAATGCTGCGATTGGGACTGTTCTCTCTCTCTCTTTCTCTTTCTCTTTGTTGAGCTCTCTTGCTCTTCCTTTCTGTCTCTACATTTTCCCACTGCACAAATTTAAAACTGGAAATAGCATTGAGAGCAGCTTAAGCTGCCCAGAGGCCGGCCAGTGGACAGCGGACAACGGACAGCGGACAGCGGTGCCTGAAAAGAGGAAATGAGAAAATTTTTGTTAATTTCCTCTGAATGTCACTACACCTACACTTTGACGTGCTGCTCCGCCCATTTGTCCGTTCGTCCGTCCGTCCGTCCTTTCGCCTGTCCGTCCGTTAGGCAAATCTCAGCCTCAGCTGCAGCCTCGCCGAAGGGACATAGAAACCAGGCACGAACTCAATAGTTGGATGCTTGTTTGTGCAACTACTTGTGGGACGACTTGTTGGAGCACTCTCTTATCTGCTCGGTTATTAATCAACCTGACAGCTACTTATCTGCATAAACAAATCAAATCAGCACACACTACACAGCATGCTGCAAATTAACTATTAAATACCCAAATACATTTGCATATGTGCTCGAGTCGAACTGTCACTCCGGGGCGTTCACGCACTTTAAGATCTGTTTTGGGCTTTATCTGATCTGATTTTTATACCCGCTATTCATAGAGAAGAAGGGTATTATAACTTTGTTCAAACCGAAAATGTATGTAACAGGCAGAAGGAGACACCTCCGACCCCATAAAGTATATATATTCTGGCTCGAGTCGATATAGCCAAGTCCGTCTGTCTGTCCGTGTGAAAATCTAAATCTCAGCTATTATAAGAGCTAGGACTACCAAATTCGGTGACAATGTGTGTTATTATTACACGCTGATCAAGTTTATTTTGGATTTTGGCCACGCCCCCTTCCGCCCTCGTAAATCGAAAAAACATTGATTACAAGCGCAATTTTGATGCCATATTGTTCATTTTCGGTTTACATGATAACTGTAGCTAGCCAGATGATCTCTGAAAATTTGGTAACAATCGGATAATAAACACAGAAGTTATGCAGCTTAACGTTTTCCATAGCTGTAAGCACCGCTGCTTGCAGCATTATGCCGAATAGTGTGTGCGTGTACGGTGGTGAAATGGGTTAAGTTGTGGACTGCAAAACGAGCAGTACTGTTATGCATTTACGGGTTCGAGTCCCGCCCGCAATAATTAAATGTGTGCAAAAATGTTTTTTTTTTTTATTTTAGATTTTTGCTTTGCATCAATATTGTAAGTCCATAGCCTTTTACGGTCAAAATATGATTGTAGCCCTTTTTTTTGTTCCGCAAATAAATGATGTACGAGCAGCTGGGTAGCGGGTATATTACAGTCGAGCACTCTCGACTGTAGCTTTCTTACTTGTTTTATTTTCACTCTGTTGCGATTTGCACCTGTTGCAATTCTTTCCCCTAGGAAAACTGTTATAGACCAAGGGGTGCGCGCTCCTTAAAATGACAGATGTTGTGAAGTGGGGTACATGTGTGTGTGTGTGTGTGTGTTCGTGTGTGTGTGTGTGTGTGTGTGTGTGTGTGTGTGTGTGTGTGTGTGTGTGTGTGTGTGTGTGTGTGTGTGTGCATGTGGGAGTGTGTGGGCGTATGTGTCACTGCGTCATCAGCTTAAGAGCCTTAAAAGCTTTATTCCACTTGTCTCGGGAGGGTTTTTTACGCTTGCAGAGGGTATATTAATTTTAGCCAGAGGTTTGCACCGCACTTTAGGAGACATCATTGACCCTATAAAGTATATATTTTTGTAATCACCATCGATAGAAGACTCGAACTGGCCATATCCGTCTGACAGTCCATCCATCCGTCCGTCTGTTGCAACTCAAACTAGTCTCTCAGTTTTAGAGCTATCTCGATGAAATTTGGTATACATGTTATATGCACGCTATAAATACGTCGGAACGAGCTAGATCAAACTGATATATCGTGCCATAAAACCTGTCGGCCAGTTCTTATTATTTCTTAAGATACCGTTATGAAACTTTGCCGATATAGTCTAAGTTTATCCTTTAAAGACTGTGAAAATTTTATCGAAATTGGACAGATATATCGTATAGCTGTAATAGAACTTATAGCTCGAATTTTTTTTATTTTTGTATCGCTATGATACTTTTTCTTTCTTTAGCAATCCAAAACTGTTTTAAATTAAGAGTAACTGCAAGGGTATAAAACATTCGGCGTGCCGAAGGTAGCCTTTCTTTCCTGTTTCTACTTCGGCTGCCGCGTGACAATCGCTAACTCAATTTTTCAGTGCTATTTGCGATTTGGCAACTCCTTCTAGCTGCCTTAGCCCGAACGCCTCTTGTTAGGCTGTGAAAATCCACATTATCTGATTTTTATTTCGTTGCCTTCGCTTTGTTGTGTGACATTTTGTAATGCGTTGCAAATCGAAAGACAATGAAAGCGACGTTGCGCAAACAAAAATCCTTTGTTAATTAGTACGTGTAGAGTACCGACTCAAGCAAACAAGGGGAGAGGTGGAGGAGGTGGAGGAGGAGGAGAAGGAGAAGGAGAAGGAGGGTCGTGGTAGTGGGGGCGGGCGTGACATTAGCATGTACTTATTTTTAGCAATTGTAAAAATTGCCACGACGCGGGCTTAGCAGAAGCCAAAGAACAAACAGACAGACCAAATTTCAGATCGAGCTGCGGTTGAGGCAGTACACAGGATATGGAGAGGGCACGGGCGAGAGGGAAGGCGGGGCGAGGCGAGGCACAGGAAGTAGCAGTGGAAGTGGGCCAACGGAAGTGGCAGACAAACAAATGTTGACTTGGCTTAGAATGTAATTAAAAATGGGAAATGCGCCGCTGATTATTTGGTACAGTACTCATTTCACGCGCTCTCTCTCTCTCCCTCTCTTCGCCTCCTTCTCTCTCTCTCTCTCTCTCTCTCTCTCTCTCTCTCTCTCTGCAAACAGCCAACGCTCGTGGTCGCACATATTTAAAGCCATTTAGAGCGACGTCAGATGCTCTACCATTGCACATGGAGTAGGTGCGATTTTGGAATTCTTACATGCACTGCCTGCACGTGACATGGCTACGGCGACACACACACACACACACACGGATGGATATAGATACTGCGCAAGAGAGATAAAGGGATACACAGGGATATTTGGTACAGCCACGCAACAAGCAACAAAAAACAAAACACACACTCACACACGGCAAAAAAAAAAAAGAAAGAGGAATATAAAAAAAAGGGAAAGGGGATTTACATTCATGTACCGCGCACGTTGAGTAGGACGTGAGCACGAATAGCCAAAAGGAATAGCAACTGCGTAAAGGAAGCAAAAGGAGGAAAGGGGAAGGCAAAAGATGATGAACATATGGAGCCATGTGTGTGCGTGTGTGTAGGGGCGGGCAGTTGGTTGCGTGCGTGTGTGCGGCAATGCAAACACAAAGCAAATCATTAAAGAAAAACTTGCACAAAATTATGTTTATTTCTTGTTTGTCTTCTCATACACTCATACACATATATCGTACGTGCACACTGCCTCAACAAGTATTTGCGTTCGCTAAACGAGTTTGTCATCTTAAGAAATTCACTTCAAATAGGAAAATTTTATTTATCACAATTTTCTATGCAATTAAGCATAAGCAGCAGCATACACTAGTTTCCTACTGGGTCGCTGTGAGGGACCGGCAGTCAGATGGCGCGCTCACTCAGTCCCGCTCTCTCTCTGTCTCTCTCTCTCACACAAAAACACACTCTTGTCGTAAGCTGTATATCAGCATGCACTAGTTTCGGTCTTGCACTCACTTAGTCCTGCTCTCACTCTCACACGCTCTCCCAGCTTGCCAGCTGAACTCGCTCTCTCATGCCTTGATCGTGACAGCCAACAACAAATTGGCTACATTCACACAATGCACGCAGCTTCTGCGTAGCATATTTTTATACCATTCGACCATTGAAAATGTTCAAAAATGGTATACTAAGTTTGTGCAAAAGTATTGTATGTAACAGGCAGAGGGAGACATGGCAGACCCCATAAAGTGTATATATTCTGGCTTAGGATCAACAGCCGAGTCGATTGAGCCATGCCTGTCTGTCCGTCTGTCTGTCTGTCCGTCTGTCCGTTTGTCTGTATGAACATCGAGATCTCAGCTATTACAAAAGCTAGAGACACCAAATTTGACATGATGGGTCCTGTATACCATATGCAGATCAAGTTTATTTCAAATTTGGAGTGCCACGCCCACCGCCCACGCAAATCAATAATTTACGAATACTAAGGAAAGTATTACAGGTACAGACACCAAAATTTGGCATGATGGTTCCTGCAAATCATGCTCAGATGAAGTTTATTTCAAATTTGAGGTGCCACGCCCACCACATTTTTGAATATTTAGGTTACAAAATTTCTGGTTTAGAATACGTAAAGATGCTGATAATATGCACCCAATTCCAAAATTACAATCCGATCGAACAATAAATACAGAAGTTATTAAAGAAAACGTTTTTCATAGTTCCGTTGCCCGCGTCATTGCGACATATGGTCATGCATCGTTTTAGCCTTTGTGTGTCTGTATGTGTGTGAGAGCGAATTAGTACTAGTTTGTGCAACTATGAAGTTGGTCGAATGGTATGTTACGGTCGGGCGCGCTCGACTGTAGCTTTCCTTACTTGCTTAATCTATCCCTTTCGCTCGTACTCTCTCACGTACGACTCGGCATATTAACACGCGATGCACATTTATTCGATGGCAAGCCAAATGCTTCAATTTAGCGAGACAACAACAGCAGCACCAACAGCAACAACAACAACAACGACAACAGCAAATTGCGAAAAATGGGAGAGCACATTGAGAGAGAAAATAATAACAAAAGGAAACCGTGGGCAAAAAAAAAAAAAAAAAAAATTCGCAAATTTACAACACGAAATTGCACAAATAAAGTTGTTAAATCGTATCGGAATTATGGATTTCACTATTTGCAGCTTCGATGCCAGAATAAAAATGCATAAAATTGAATTGAATGAATGATTATGCTTTATAATTAATACTGTAGAATAGACTGAGTACAGTACAAACAAGTAAAGAAAGCTACAGTCGAGCGCGCCCGACAGTAAGATACCATTCGCCCAGTTTCGAAACAAATTATCACATATTTAATTCCATCAAAAAACGCTGCACAAGTTTATCCGCCACCTATTGTTTAAATTATATCTATTTTTGAATAGCGCCATATACATGTGAAAACTGCATAGCTTTACACATTCTACGGCTGAAACGAAGCATCGTGACGATGACGTCACGACGCGCAGCACAGGCGCAAGCAGTGGAAGTACGGAAAACGGAAACATGGATAACTTCTGTGTTTATCGTCCGATTGGATTGTAATTTGGGCTATAGATTTATATTGCAATTATTTATGTTCATACCAAAGCAGAAAGCTGTAATTTCAATACTTCTCCTGATAATCGAAAATGATCGATTTGCGTGGGCGGTGGGCGTCGCACCTCAAATTTCAAATAAATCTCATCTGCACATGATTTATAGAAACCATCATGCCAAATTTGGTGTCTGTAACTGTAATACTTTCCTCAATATTCGTAAATTATCGATTTGCGTGGGCGGTGGGTGTGGCACTCCAAATTTGAAATAAAATTGATCTGTGTATGGTATACAGGAACCATCGTGTAAAATTTAGTGTCTCTAGCTTTTGTAATAGCTGAGATCTCGACGTTCATACAGACAGACGGACATGGCTCAATCGACTCGGCTGTTGATCCTGAGCCAGAATATATACACTTTATGGGGTCTGCCATGTCTCCTTCTGCCTGTTACATACTTTTGCACAAACTTAGTATACCATTTTTGACCATTTTCAATGGTCGAATGGTATAAACAGCGTAACCCCCTCGACGTGGACATATTGAAGTAACTAACAGGCAGAAGAAGATATTTGTCAGTCTGTTTGAACACCCAGATTTCAGATACTATTAGAATTAGAGCCACCAAATTTGTTAGCAACATGTATTTTTATAGAAAATAGCTTAAGCTTCTTTTAAAAGTTTGATCACGCCCACTAAAGCCCCTGTAAGTAGAATAAACAAGTAAGGCAAGCTACAGTCGAGCGCACCCGACAGTAAAAAACCATTCGCCCAGTTTCAAAGGAAATTACCACACATTTATTTCCTCTGCACAAGTTCATATGCTACCTATTGTTTAAATTAGATCTATTTTTGAATAGCGCCATCTACATAGGAAAACGTCATAGCAATCAGCTTTACACACGCTACGGCTGAATGGACGCAACGTGACATTGAGGTCGCCTAAGCAGCGAAACTACGGAAAACTTTTAATTGAATATCTTTTGTGTTTATGATGCGATTGGCTTGAAATTTGGAATATACGTGTATATGCATACAGTATAAATCTATATGTGTGTTAAAGCAAAGCATTGAAACTTTAATACTCTCGTCACAAAGCTAACTCAAAAAGGGGCGTGGCACCTCAAATTTGAAATAAACTTCAGGAGCTTGTGATGTTTATAAACCTTCATACCAAATTTGGTGGCTCTAGCTTTTATAATAACTGAGATCTGTGTGTTCACACAGACGCATAACGGACAGACGGATAGAAAGACGGACATGGCTCAATCGACTCGGCTAGTGATTTGAGCAAGAATATACATATATACTTTGTGGGGTCTGCCACGCCTCCTTCTGCATATTACATACATTTGCACAAACTCAGTATACCATTTTTGACCATCTTCAATGGTTGAATGGTATAAAAAACACATTTCATTTTATTTAAAGAGCTAAATCGAACTAATTTGAGTAAATTTGACTGTGATAGAATTATAAACTCAGAAATATTTTTAAAAACATTTTAGTAAAGGCTTTAAAATAAGTATTTTACATTTTATTACCAAATTTTTACGATATTATTATATTAATTCATTAAATTTGATATATTGTTATATATATAAAATATTATATAAGAACTTTTATGTTATTTTATTTTCGGGTTTGATTTATATTATTATTGCATTATTTCTTACTTTAAAGAGTATCAGCTTGTGCGGCCTGCTATGAGCACACACACACACATACACACGCGTACACGCACACACACACACGCACAGACATGCATACATAGCTCCATCTTGTTTATTTTGTTTCCACTTTTTTGTTGTGTGTGTCCCATTTTCCGTGCCTTTCAACTCTTGCAATTTTTGTGTGTTCCGTGAGTGTCCTTGTCTGGCTTTCGTCATGTCTCTCTCTCTCTCTCTCCATATTTCGCATGTGATGCGTTTTGTTTGTCTTTTAGTTTGTTGGCTTTTAACGCTAAGAGGGAAAGCGGGGGGAGGTAGATTTACAAGTCAACTAATTAAATATTTTAGCTGAAATGAAAATTTTAATTTTTTACTCTATACACGCAAAGTTAAATATTATTTTTGTTGCGCGCCTCTCTGCGCATTTTTCGCGGTGAAGAGTTCTTCAATTTCATTTTCGTCACAGTTCCTGTTTCCATACCGTTATTCTTGTTGCTGTTGCCATCCTGCTTGTTGTCTCTGTTGCTGTCCTTTGTGTTTACTTTGGCAGCAAGCCAGAGAAAGATGCGCGCGTTTCGCAACCATATCAAAGGGTTTTCCTTTTCGGGGAGAGTCTCCGTTAGTAACATAAACAGAATTTGGCATACTTTTGGTTAAGTCTTCTTCTTCTACTACTTAGCATCTGCCTTACTGCTCAGGTGTTTTTTCCTCTCTCTCGCTCTCGAAAATACTTGAAGCTTAAAATTTATGAAAATGGAATTCCTGCACACAAAAGTTACCATATGAATGTAGATTACAGTGCTGCCTCTCATTAAATTAGAACCGAAAAAAGCGATTTTTAACAAAGAAACCAGTAAAGAAAGCTACAGTCGATCGCGTCCGACAGTAAGATACCATTCGACCAGTGTCGAAACATATTATTACACATTTAAATCCATCAAAAAACGTTGCACAAGTTTATCCGCCACCTATTGTTTAAATTAGATCTATTTTTAAATAGCGCCATCTACATGTCAAAACGGCATAGCTATACACACGCTACGGCTGAAACGAAGCATCGTGACGATTACGTCACGACGCGCAGTACAGGCGCAAGCAGTGGAAGTACGGAAACGAAAACATAGATAACTTCTGTGTTTGGAAATTTGGGGAATAGATTTATATTGCAATTATTTATGTTCATACCAAAGCAGAAAGCTTTAACTTCAATACTTCTCCTAATATCGTAAATAAGTGATTTGCGTGGGCGCTGGGCGTGTCATCAAAAACTGAAAATAAACTCGATCTACCTATGGTATACAGGAACCTTCATGTGAAATATGGTGTCTCTAGCTTTTGTAATAGCTGGGATCTGAGATGTAGACAGACAGACGGACATGGCTCAATCGACTTAGCTAGTGATCCTGAGTCAGAATATATACACTTTGTGGGGTCTGCCATGTCTCCTTCTGCCTGTTACATACATTAGCACAAACTTAATATACCATTTTTGACCATTTTCAATGGTCGAATGGTATAAAAAAAAACCCGCAAAAAAGACAAAAGTGTATATTTTGTATGGTTTTCTTCTAAAGATAGCTAAAATGTATGACAGCCTCAAATTTTGTCCCTCTATTGGGCTGGAAAATAGCTAAAGTGGCTGGCCTGGTAGATTGAGAGATCACATAGTCATGCGAGAAATTTTTACTATAGCGAAATATAAAATAAATAAAAATCCAAGCAACGTGATTAAAATTGCTGATGCATTTCCCATTTTACCTCTAAGTACACTTTTATTTATTTATGCAAAATATCTTGTCTAGATAGAAATATGCCACATAAAAATTGAGCGAGGACAACAACAATACGCGAATGATGTCTACAAAAAATTAACGCTAAAAGTGTCAAATGAAATGAAATGCCCAAGTGACAAATATAAACGTCAGTCGGAGGAGGGGTAGGGAGAGGGGGAGGAAGGAAACACACCTGGTAATACACCTGTCACGTGTATGCCAAATAAAATTGAAATATTCAAGACGTTCCCCCCCTCCGCAAGCGTAGCATAGCTCTTTACCTCTCTCTCTCTCTCTGTCTCTTTCTCTCTTTTGCTGAGCTAAAGCAGATTTTGCAGGGTTGTGTTTTCTATGTGTACACAGCGTGGATATAAGAGGGCGGGAGGGGAGGGCAGTGGGCGTGGCAGGCGGTTTTATTGACTTGGCGCGACTTTAAACTCAGCAACAAGCAGGCAAGGCAGAGGCGAGGCATAGACAGGGGGAGGGAGCAGGCGCATATTTAAAAATGTCTAAGTGGAACGTCTGTTGCTGCACACACACACAAACACACACACACACACACACACACACACACACACACACACACACACACACACACACACACACACACACACACACACACAAGCAGCACGACTTACTCGTGCGCTAACTGATTAAAGTTAATATGCCCCCATATTAGATTATGAGTGCTGTCAAAATGTGCCACGACGCGAGGCGACGCGGCGCGGCGCGACTTGACAATGTTAGGCACTCAAGTTGAAAGCTAAAGAAATAGCCCAGCGCAAATGTGTCGCAAGTGTTAATGTTGCTCCTCCCGTCGTTGTTGTTGTGGCATCGTAATAGGCCCAGCTAGATGACAGTCAAGTCAATGAGGCCCTCCTCCTCGCCCCTCCCTGCGCCCTCTGCAAGTCGCGTTGCCACTCAGCGCAGGCTGAGTACGTAAACAACTCGAATCCGACGTACATCAAACGCACGTAAACACACACACATAGACACACACACACTTGAGCTTGTCGGCCCAAGTAACTCACGCACACATAAACAAGTGGTGTACTTAGAGTCAGGTTTAAAATACGGCCAGCCCAGCCCGACATGGCCAGGCTTGCCTCATTGAGTAAGTTGGGAGAAATTAACTGCCTTGGCGCTGTTACACCATGTTTGATGCAGCATTACACTCGCACACACACACAACATACATATGTACAAACTTGCCTATTTGCACTAAGTGTGTGTGGGGAAGGCGGCGATTTGCGTGTAGGTGTAGGAGCATCGCAGGTAAGCTTAAATCGCACTTTAGTTGCTTCACTTTATTACCGGTTGATAACCGATACGCAAGTAATTTTCTAACCGATTCATAGCGCAATTATGCTTGATAGTTAGAAGTCATAATAATCATTTCTCATTTATTGCGTTTACTTCAAGGTACTCAAACGATATACAACCGTTTCAGAAATGATTCAGTGCAAATGCAAAGCTTGCACCCAAATAACGCACATGCCATTGTGAAATCTTTTAGCCATCCATTGTTAAACATTTCTTAGCCGATTCATTACCAAATTATAACCGATATACCTCGTGCATATTTAGCACGTTGGCGGTACTATCGGTAGAACCTGTTCCTAACCGTTTCCTAACCGATTTAAATTGAAGCCCAAACACTTGTTAACAATACTGAAGCATTGCACATAGAACAACCTCGTCCTTTGCCGATCGCGTCATAACCGTTTAATAACCGATTCCCAAATAATTCTATGCCAATTGGGTCATTTCAAATCCAAGTCATAACAGTAGTTAGCAATGTCGCGCAACGGATTAGTTGGCTAACGATAGTTAAGTTTGAACTCATGCGCCATTTGGGCACACTAAGATCTAGTATATTAATTGTATGAATATTTTGCGTTGTCGCATTCGGTCACCCTGATTTGACCGAAAGTTAAGCTAAGTTTGGCACGGCTCGCGATATCCCAGAGAGTGCGAGCAGAAACTGCGGTACGTAATCTTAAGTCAAGGAGTAAGTTTAAAGTTTTGTAAACCAATTATATTGCTGTAGAATAAAACATTCACTCACTTACGCTCACTTGAGTTTTACCAGAGGCGGTTTGTATTTGTTAAAGGCATTTCCTTGACAAGCAACAGCACTTTATAGAAACTACTTCGATTACATTGGCAAATGATTCTTCTATACAGGTTACTGAAAAGATTACCAATTCGAAATCGATCTAGATCATCAACAGTTATTCTCCCCATCAATCAATTTGCAATGTCTGCAAATTGAAGTGAGAAAAGAACGGTCGAGGTCTGGAAAGGTTCTCCAAAAAGGTTTCCTTTTTTAGACAGCATAAATCCGCTTGAAGCACACGAATTTTGATTTCAGCGGATGTGCACGAAACGCAGCACGGGAGGCACTGCAAAGTAGTTGGATTTCAAAACGTTTCTCTTTCTCTCTTTGTGTATTTTTTATTTTGCTCACTCAGTCGAATTATGATGACCATGACGCCGAAGGAAAGGAAGGTGTTTCGCACATCGTTAATCCTCCGCTTGGCCTCTTCCTCGTTTTCTGGCAGGGGCAGGCGAATCATTGCGTGTATACAAATTTTATTTTAGATTTTTAATTCAAAAACAACTACGAAATGGTGAATTTTTAATCAAAACTTGCTCTAACTTGAAGTAGTGTTTAATTCGTTATAATGTGATGGAAATTTGATGAAACTAAAACTGTCAGTTTAGCAAAATTCAGCCAGCTTAGATCAGCGAAGAACAAAAAAATCGTAAAAGCAGCCTTTTATATACTCTTTAGTAATTAACAAGTGAGGAAAGCAACAGTCGAGCGTGCCCGACCGTAAGATACCATTCGACCAACTTCGTAGTTGCACTAACTAGGACTAACTCGCTCTCACACACACATACAGGCACACATACAAAGGCTAAAACGATGCAGACGATATGCTGTAATGACGCGGGCAACGGAACTATGAAAAACGTTTTCTTTAATAACTGCTGTATTTATTGCCCGATCGGATTGTAATTGGATAATTGGGTACATATTATCAGCATCTTTAAGTGTTCTAAAGCAATAATCTGTTACCTAAATACTTTCCTTAATATTCGTAAATTATCGATTTGCGTGGGCGGTGGGCGTGGCACTCCAAATTTGAAATAAACTTGATCTGTGTATGGTATACAGGAACCATCATGTCAAATTTGGTGACTCTAGGTTTTGTAATAGCTGAGATCTCGACGTTCATACAGACAGACGGACATGGCTCAATCGACTCGGCTGTTGATCCTGAGCCAGAATATATACTTTATGGGGTCTGCCATGTCTCCTTCTGCCTGTTACATACTTTTACACAAACTTAGTATACTTAGTATTAATAACTTGAAAACGAAACAAGATTTTTTAAATCAGTTTTTTGCACTGTCCTAACAGCATTAAAGCAATAAAATTTAAGAAAGAAGTAGGGAAAGCTACAGTCGAGCTCACCCAACAGCGTTCCGTTGCGAAAAACGTTTAATTGAATAATTTTTGTGTTGATAATCCGATCTGCTTGAAATTTGAAATATATATGCATATAGTATATATCTATGTGTATGCTAAAGCAAAAAGTAAAAGCTTTAATACTTTCGTCACAGAGCAAACTTAAAAATTTATATATCAATTTTCAGAGGCGGTGGGCGTGGCACCTCAAATTTAAAATAAACTTCAAGAGCTTGTGATATTTATATATCTTCATACCAAATTTGATGTCTCTAGCGTTTATATTAGCTGATTTAAGTGCTGTAGTTAATTAATTGATGTAGTCCACGATGTCGGCTCCCCTTGCCCCGCCGAGCGCTCTTTCCGGTGCCGGCAAATCAATTGATTTGCGCTAGGCGCGCGGACTGGCGCTTGGAGGGGGAAGAGGAGCGGCTCTGATTTACAGCAATACTCACTGTATTCGATGTCGGAGAGCGTAGGGCTCCAGACATCTGCATGTTATGTCTTACTTTTTCTCTGATAGCATTTCTCTAATTCCCTACCAATCTTAAGTCTCTAAAAATTCTACAATGGAACATAAATGGCTATGTCAATAACTACAGTGAGCTGCAAACATTAATAAGAGAACACCACCCACATATATTAGCTTTGCAATAAACTCATCTTAGATGCAACTTAATATACCCTATCCCCACAAATTATCTTTTTCTCACACTCAACTCATCACCATCTTATGGTGGTGTTAGAATACTTATTCACAAGACAATCCAGCTTAAAGAAATCACTCTCGCGACTGATTTCGATGTAATCTGCATTGAGATATGCTTCCAAAAAAAATTAATATAATCTCCAACCAAAATCCATCTTTAATATCAAAAATCTACAATACACATAGACCTCACTCTTTGCTCAGCAGAGTGGGAAATAGAATCCAACTTTTTCGGAAGTGATCACCTTCCAATCATCACGCATTTCTTTCATTCCACCCAATACCGTTTAATGATAGACCCCCATTTAATACAGACAAAGCTGACTGGAAACTTTTTCAATCGCTGTCCAACTCATTTAATCAGACAACCATCAATAGCCCGAATATCAATCATGAAGCAGCCATTATCAATATTTTTTTACAAAGTGCACACCAAAGCATACCCAAATTTTCTTCAAGAGCACAAAGATCAGTACCTTGGTGGAACAAAGAGCTCCCAGCCCTACGCTTTGCCAAAAATACTGCATGGCATGCTCTGAAAAGAAATATTACCACCGACAACATTATCGATTACAGGAAAAAATCAGCGATCTTTAGGTGCGCCCTTAGAATCTCAAAAAGAGACGCAATTAACAAGTTTAGTGAGCAGATTAATCCTAAGTCGTCTATTCATTGTCTAAATCACCCTCATAATCCTAACCAATATATCACTTATCAACAAAACATAGCGAACTTGTTCTGCGAAAATTTGTCATCTGATTCACTCGATCGCAATTTCTCCCAAACATTTAATGCAAACAAAATTAAAATATTTCAAGACAGCTCACGTCTCACAACCGACAAAAGAGCTCTCCCAATAGAGCTTGACATCAACTTGATTGAATTCTCCTCTGCTTAAAGCACACTGAAAGGGAAAACTCCCGGCATTGATAGAATTAATTACGATATGATTAAAGCTTTACCTACGATTCTTCAGCACTGGATCTTATACTATGCGGCCACATACCGCAACAATAGATAATTAGTATTATCATTTCCATTCTCAAACCTGACAAAGATAAAACCGACCCATTATCATACCCCCAATTTCGCTTAACTCTTGCATGGCCAAACTTCTCGATACAATTTTGGCGAGACGGCTATGGTGGTTTGTAAGTACCTACAAACTTCTCCAGAATAGCTAAACAGGATTTAGGAAGCAAATCAGTTATGGACAGTCTACTCTTCATAGACTTTTTTGTTAAGAAAACCTTGGCAACCAAGAATCATTTTTCTATTATCTCGCTTGATTTTTGCAAAGCATTTGACAAAATTGGTTTACATGCGATTATCAACCAATTATTAAAGTGGAAACTTGGCCCCAAAATCATTAATTATGTTTGCAATTTTGTGACCAACAGGAAGAAAAAAGTTAGAGTTGGTAAAGATTTCTCCAACACACTGCCACTCGATAATGGTAACCCACAAGGATCGCCTTTATCAGTGGTACTATTTGTCATAGCTTAACAAAATCTTGTCGAGGTGATAGCATAACACAAAGAAATACAAATAAGCGCCTATGCTGATGATGCCAACTTGCTTATTAAAATTAACAAAACATAAAATGGGATATTAAATTTAGATATTCTATACAATGACATAGCCAACTGGTGTTCCTATTCTGGTGCCATCCTTTCACCCGAAAAGTGTAAGCACACAATTACAGATACGATGTATCATTTGGCAGCTTTTAACTTCCCAATGTAACCTCGCTCAAAACTTTAGGTCTGATATTCAACAAGAAACACAAGTGGAACTCACACATAGACCATCTTGTTGTTGCTCTGCCAAACCGGCTCAATATTATAAAACATAAACATATCTAAGTGACTTCGACTTGATCGTGCTTGCTTGCTGGTGGTGTTTTCCAGCTGTTTAGCTTGCCCGCCCTACCTTGACCATTTTATCCATTTTTGCTTTGTCTTCATTCTTAAATTGTCCCTACGATCGAGTCGCTGGATTAGTACCCTACCTTGTTTCTACGAAGCATGACCCTATTGAAACCCGCTCTAGCAAGAGTTCATTTTAAAAGTGGACATTTATTAATACTCATTATTATGTCTATAGCTAGCAAATAACATGATAATTAATTTCGATTAAAATATTAAAAGTGTGAGGAAAAATAGGGCTGTGGAAGAAAAATATGGAATTTTTTAAAAGCATTTGCAATCGAATACTACTATTTAAAAGTTTAAAATCAATATATATAGTTTAAAGTTTAGGTTGTACTCATTCTATATTTGAGTTAGGGTATTTAGTGTTCTCATTCTAGAGTATCAAATCAGCAACCAAAGGTAGCATTGCGAATAAAGACAGACGTGAAAAATAACTAAACGCAAAAGGAGACTGCAGACTCACTCAAGAGAGCATTTCGTATTCTTTTTTTTTTCTCTCTAAGAGCGCGCCGTTAAAGAGAACGATCAAAGTGCGAGTAGCTTCGATCGTCCTTTATTCGTTAGCTTCGTCTGCTCGGTGTAAGTTTGTAATAGAAATATCGCTTTGTCACTTACCCCGTTTGCCGCTGTCCATCGATGAAAGCGCTCTTGGCGAAGCTGCTGCGAAGGGGGATTGCTGACTCTGCAACGGCTGGACAGTGGGTCAAACCATGCCTTTTCTGCATACTTTATGTTTAACTTTCACTTTAGTTGCTTAATTTGAGATTAGTTTTTGTTTTCTTTCATTATTTCGTAAAACTTTTACTATGTGTAATTATGAATATTTAGTTTTTATACCTGCCACTCATAGAGTAGAAAGGTATTATAACTTTGTTCAAATCGAAAATGTATGTAACGGGCAGAAGGAGACATCTCCGACCTCATAAAGTATATATATTCTGGCTTAGGATCAACAGCCGAGTGGATATAGCCATGTCCGTCTGTCCGTCCGTGTGAAAATCTAAATCTGAGCTATTATAAGAGCTAGAACTACCAAATTTGGTGACAAAATGTGTTATTATTGCACATTGATCAAGTTTATTTTGGATTTTGGCCACGCCCCCTTCCGCCCCCGTAAATCGAAAAAACATTGATTACAAGCGCAATTTTGATGCCATATTGTTTATTTTTGGTTTATATTATAATTTGGTAACAATCAGATAATAAACACAGAAGTTATTCAGCTTAACGTTTTTCATAGCTGTAAGCAGCGCTGCCGGCAGCGCAAATAATTTTGATGTACGAGCAGCTGGGTAGCGGGTATATTACAGTCAAGCACATTCGACAGTAGCTTTCTTACTTGTTTTAGATTAATTTTAGTTTTTGCACTTTGCCTGATATCACTCCATTCTCATTCTCTCACCATGCGTAAAATTATATTTTTTTTTCTGTGTTAACTTGATAGACAATTAAAATAACTTAATTAAAATAACACAAAAAAAAAAAATGAATTTGGCAGCTGGGAATTGCATCAATAGCGGGTCGCTTCTCTTTCTGTTGCCTTGCACTATGCACTTCACGCACTTTCTGCCTATGCTACTGACATATCTTTTTACAGGCAGAAGGAGACATGGCAAACCCCATAAAGTATATATATTCTGGCTCAGGATCAACAGTCGAGTCGATTGAGCCATGTCCGTCTGTCCGTCTGTCTGTATGAACTTCGAGATCTCAGCTATTACAAAAGCTAGAGACCCCAAATTTGACATGATGGGTCCTGTATACCATACGCAGATCAAGTTTATTTCAAATTTGGAGTGCTACGCCCACCGCCCACGCAAATCGATAATTTAAGAATATTAAGGAAAGTATTACAGTTACAGACACCAAATTTGGCATGATGGTTCCTATAAATCATGCGCAGATGAAATTTATTCGAAATTTGAGGTGCCACGCCCACCGCCCACGCAAATCGATAATTTACGAATATTAATGAAAGTATTACAGTTACAGACACCAAATGTGGCATGATGGTTTCTATAAATCATGCGCAGATGAGATTTATTTGAAATTTGAGGTGCCACGCCCACCGTCCATGCAAATCGATAATTTTTTTTATTCTATTCCCCAAATTACAATCCAATCGGACCATAAACACAGAAGTTATCCATGTTTCCGTTTTCCGTACTTCCACTGCTTGCGCCTGTGCTGCACGTTGTGACGTCATCGTCACGATGCTTCGTTTCAACCGTAGCGTGTGTACATGTGTGTGTGCTTTGTTTTCACATGTAGATGGCGCTATTTAGAGATAAATCTAATCTAAACAATAGGTGGAGGATAAACTTGTGCAGAATTTTGTGATGAATTAAATATGTGATAATTTGTTTCGAAACTGAGCGAGTGGTATCTTACTGTCGGGCGCGCTCGACTGTAGCTTTCTTTACTTGTTTTTTTATACCATTCGACCATTGAAAATGGTCAAAAATGGTATACTAAGTTTGTGCAAATGTAAGTAACAGGCAGAAGGAGGCGTGGCAGACCCCACAAAGTATATATATTCTGACTCAGGATCACTAGCTGAGTCGATTGAGCCATGTCAGTCTGTCTGTCCGTCTGTCCGTTTGAACTTCTAGATCTCAGCTATTACAAAAGCTATAGACACCATATTTAACATGAAGGTTCCTGCATACCATAGGTAGATCGAACTTACTTTCAATTTTTGATGCCACGCCCACCGCCTACGCAAATCGATCATTTTCGATTATGAGGAGAAGTATTGAAGTTACAGCTTTCTGCTTTGGGATAAACATAAATAATTGCAATATAAATCTATTCCCCAAATTACAATCCAATCGGACCATAAACACAGACGTTATCCATGTTTCCGTTTTCCGTACTTCCACTGCTTGCGCCTGTGCTGCGCGTCGTGACGTAATCGTCACGATGCCTTGTTTCAGCCGTAGAATGTGTAAAACTATGCAGTTTTTTTTGGCGCTATTCAAAAATAGATCTAATTTAAACAATAGGTGGCGGATAAACTTCTGCAGCGTTTTTTGATGGAATTAAATGTGTGATAATTTGTTTCGAAACTGGGCGAGTGGTATCTTACTGTCGGGCGCGCTCGACTGTAGCTTTCTTTACTTGTTTTTATTTTTAGTTTTATTTATTTATATTGCGGCTATTCTAACTTGCTACCATTTCAAATCGTTGCAGTCTACTACTAAAACTAAAACCATTTTGTTGCCTCCTACGGTTGCATACTTTTAGGTGTAGCTCAGAATTATTTGGAGCGAAAACGCTCCTACAATGCTAATCTAATCAAAAATACAATTGTAGCACATCAACACTAATTTTTGTAGTGAAAGCTTTAATAGTACCAAAAAAGGATTTCGCTTTGTCACTCTACGGATCTGCTCCAAAAATTGTTCTAAATAAAGTTAACTCAATTCTACATTCAGCTATAAGAATAGCTCTTGGAGCCCTTTGTTCAACACCAACACGTTATTTGCTGTTTGAGGCCAACATTGCGCCTCTCGCCATTAAACAAAAGCTCCTTACCACTTATCTATTTACATGTATCATCAAGAACGCAGATGCGCTCATTTGTAATATTATGAAAAAATATAAAACCCCTAAGAAGGGTAAAAAACTGTCTGTTCTGGATAAAATTATAGAATCGCACAAACACCTCGAAATACAATTATATCATTAAAAAAAACATATTCAAAAATCACCGCCTTGGGCGCTCAACCAAAGAGCCATAAATACCTCTCTCAGCTACCTCAATAAAAACGTTACACTCCCCGAAACGTGAGGAAAAGAATTTGCCAGAATCCAAACTCAACTCAATAGCCTTTCTTTCCTTCTTTTCTTTCTTCTATTCGTAACCTATATATCTTTTACTCAGTATCTTAAGTCCGATTTTGTTTAACGCTTCCTCCGGTCGATGGGGCGTACTAACAACTAACACCTAACTAACTTTTCTGATCTAATTGGGTTTTTCTGCGTTCTCCCCAATCCTTTAGTAAATACATAATTTGCTTAGACTCCTTATCATCCCTCAGTGCTATTAAAAACACCTCTAATCATTCGTATTAAGCCACCGAAATTCGAAACTTATTAATTAGACACTTTTCGAAATGCACTCTATTGTGGATTCCCAGCCATGTCAACATAACTGGCAACGAATTTGCAGATTTACCAGCCAAAAATGCTTTACGCCATCCACTCGTATACGCAATTAACTTCAATTGCGAAGACATTAAAAAATATGTCAGTAAATAATTCAACTCCCTTTCTATTGGCGCATTTTTGAATTCCTCAAATTGGTACCAAAACATCAATAAAAATACATTATGGTAAACATTTCCCATTTTTTTACAAAAACACAACAAATCTCTCGACTGGACGAAACACAATTTCTTCGCCTTAGATTAGGTCTCTAGTATTTAAGATTATCTGTATTAATAATTAAGACCAACACAATGAATTATGTACATATTAAAACTTACATCAAGACATTAAGTTATAATAATCTATAATCTATACATATAACAAGTAGGAACGGCTACAGTCAAGTGTTGACGGTATAAGACCATGGGTTTTTTAAGATTATGAAAAAAAACAGATTGAGAAAACCTTTATTAAACGTCTTTTTCAAAGAAATATTATAAACAACACATATAATTTTCAGTTAGACGCCAAGCAGTCCAAGCAGTTGAAAAAAAAACACTGCTTGCCCGCTTGCAATGGGCTCAGTGCAAATCTATATGAAGCGTTGAGTAACTTTTGTGTTCATTATCCGATCGGGACCGCATTTTTAGCGATCGTTTGTGGTGATAATTATCATATACACCAAAACTGAATACTGTAGCTTTATTATTGCACTTTCTATACAATTTATCGATTTGCGGGGGCGGAAGTAGGCGTGGCCCAAATTTTTATAAAAATTTGACAGCGTATGATTCACATAAGTGATGTCCCCAAATTTGGTGGCTCTAGCTTTTTTAGTTTCTGAGATATAGGCTCTTGTTATACGATTTATCGATTTGCGGGGGCGGAAGTAGGCGTGGCCCAAATTTTTATAAGAATTTAACAGCGTATGCCGCACATGAGTGTTGTCGCCAAATTTGGTGGCTCTAGCTTTTTAAGTTTCTGAGATATAGGCGTTCATACAGACGGTCAGACAGACATGGCTTAATCGACTCAGATGCCTCCTTCTGCCTGTTACGCACATTTCGACAAACATAATAGACCATGTATTTTTTTACAATCCATGGTCTAAAAATGGAGTGGTCACCGTTAATCTGACAAAAACTCGAAAACCGCTGAGCGGATTTATATAATCTTAGTCTTGAAATGTTCGTGGGGGTCTAGGGATGGTATCCAAGGTAAAAAAAAGTCGAATAATAACCGGGAAAACCCTAAAAACAGTCTTTTTCTATCTCCCATACAGAATTAAATTTGAATTTTGTAATAGAGAAGTCAATCATTTTGTTGTAAAGTAGCCTTTTTAAAAAAATTCAGTTAAATTCAAAAGTTGAGTACTGTAAATCAGACTTTGAAAAACAAAACGTGCATCTCGAACAGATAAGTTATATCGCGCATGGAACGCGGATCTCGAACAGCTTACGGTAACAAATATAAATTTCGAAAAACATTTTTAGGTGAATCGAAGGGAAATTTTTAACAATGCCGAAGAGAAAACGACCAGACTTAGGTCGTTGCAGTCAGGCAAATATGCAAAGAGCTTCCTCACGTGCTAACCGCACAGCTGACTAGAGAGAGACAGATCGAGAAAATAGTCGTATTGCTATGTCAGAATTGCGTTCTTTAGAGAGAAACAATGAAGTGGATAGGCTTAGAACACAACGAGTTAGTGCAGCCTCAATACCCTATAAATTGTATAAATCTTAATTCACAATGAAAGCGATAAAAATAAATGTGGAAATAAACACAAGAAAGTTCAGTCAAAAGACGCCTTAGAAAATAAAAAAGGCGCTATTCTGATTCCAAAAATACACTGCGCGACAACCGATTAGCACACCCTATGCTGCTCGTCTTAGAAACTTAATATCAGGAAAACCAAAAAAAACCTTTTTAAATAAATTTTTTTCCCTTTAAAAGAATATATAATTTCACACGAAAATTAATAGAAGATAGGATACTTACTTTATTAATAACATTTTAAATAAATGTAAACAAACATAACATACAAAATTTACTATTATTTTTGTGACAGCCGATTCCAGCAAAAACACATTTTTGTTACTACTGTACAAACATTTTGTAAAAAGCGAGCATGACAGTTCAAATAAACGAATAAAAAGAAACTGGCAATATTCACTGAGGCTATGTAGTTGACCATCTTAACAAAAAAGATAAATGAACTCTCCATACCAAATTTCAATGTAAAAAGAAATATATATTAGTCTAGCTAGCGATTTCTACAAATTTCACGAAAAAAAAAATACAAACACACGGTTTCATGGAGCAGCGACTCTGGGCTTCTGCCAGTACATGATGTATGTCAAAATTTGACTGAATTCTATCGATTTTTCTATCCACACAGGTTCACACCTCGGGTATATATAGAATATAACTAATGTAACTTTGGCAATGGTAATAAAAGGAAGGCGGAATAGCGAACAAAGCAAATTCACTGCACATCAATAATATGCACGGTATAAGCGTTAAAGTTAAAAAAAAATTTTTTTCAAATACCGTTCTACCACAAAGGCAGGGGGTAAAAAAAAAGAAGGGATGGAGTTTCTTGTCAAAGCAAGAGTCCAGATCAAAGTGAATGTAAACCGTACAGAATATTTATATATAAGACTTTCAATAGTATTGTATAATTTTGAGTTAGCAGAAAAGTGTTGGTAAATTCGATAGGCTGAAGTTAGAAGTTACCAACACTAAGTTAGCAACAACCACGTATGCTTAACTTAGCCTAACTTTGAAAAACCGTTACATCAAGAACGAAAGGCTACCTTCGGCACGCCGAAGTTTTCATACCCTTGCAGTTACTCCAAATACTAAATTGGCCGATTGGTTCTATGGCAGCTTAACGATATATCTGCCCGATTTTAATAACATTTTTACAGCATTTAATGGACATACTTAGATATATATCAAGAAAGTTTCATAGCGATATCTCGATGGCAGCTATACGATGTATACATGTTTACCAAGTTTCACCAAGATAGCTCTTTAACTGAGAGACTTGTTTGCGTTGCTACAGACGGAGGAAGGGAGGAAGGACAGATGGACATGGCAAGTTCGATTTTCTGTATTGATGCTGATTAAAAATAAAAGTTATAATACCCTTTATAGCTAGCGAGTACTCATATGAATAGGCTTTAACTAAATAACTCACTTTAAACATTAATTTGACTTTCTTTAACTAGTTCTTATTATTTTCCGTTGTGCAAAGATGTAGCCAGAGAAATTGTGACTACTTTCGGGCTGTTTTGCGATGAAGTAAAGCAGGGAAATCCAAAGTGTATCACAGATTCGGTCTTCGCTTTGTTTCTTTTGTTTCAATTGCCAAAACTTATTCACTTTTCTCTCAATTGGGAACTTGGTCAACTTGGCTTGAATTGGGGCTATAAGGAGCGATATTTGGCATCGTCGAGAGTGCAATAAGGTGTAATTATTGGCGCGTACTTTGCGGCTGTCGTGCGTTTGTTTTAATTACACTAACTTTTTGGCTACAGCCAAAGGCAAAGGCAATAAGTCAGCAAGGAAGCAGGGGGGATGCGAATAGGGGTAAGTCGAGCTGCTTTTCTGGCTAAATGTCGTTTGTTTGGCTTGCACTCGAGTGCAATTTGAGCGAAACTGTTGCCACACGGCAGCTGCAGCCTGCTAGTTACTCCCTCCCCCCCTGTACCCTTCTACTTGTTGGCAAGTTGGCAGCTGACAGTCGTCTGCCATTAGCCATTACCTTGCATTTAGCTATTTGCATACTAGTATTACGATACGCGACGTGGCGCCGCGCCGCGCAGCACGGCGCTGGTGATTAGAGGCTCTGCCAGCGCTAAACATTAGTCAGACTTACTAAGACGAAGAAGGGCAAAAAGCTACCAAGGCAACCCCCTTTCACCCTCGCTCACTTGTCTGCCTGGGGAGGGGGGGGGCAACCTTGACCTAGGGGCATAATAAACATGGAGCCTTTGGCCTTTGGGCAGGTGGAAATTTTGTGCCTCACCTTGCACGCTAAGGCTGAGGCTTATAACGGCCCTGAGGCTGCTCCACACGCTTTTTAGCCGTGTGCCGCGTACACTTAATGAGTGGCATAAATCAGCGACGCGCTGCCTTGCGCTAACCCCGACCCCGACCCTTAGCACGAGCGACCCTAAAGGCAGACACAGAAGCAGCAGCAGCGGCAGCCGCATAGAGACGGAGTTGAGTACAGCAGGCACGCACACATATACACCTGCACACGCACTTATGTGTGTGTGGAGCCAGTGGTATTTACCGCTTACCTTTGCCCCTGCCCCCGCCAACAACGTTGCGAGTTGTTAACAAAATACTTTTTGATAGCGTGACGAAGCGGATGAAGGCGTGAAGGAAGCGTGAGGGGAAGGGGGCTGTGTAGTTACCGCCAAAGTGTTGCACGTCGGACGTTGCAACGTCGCGTCGCGTCGACTAATCTCCATATTGAATTGCTTTAAATATTTCAATGCGAGCGCAACGTGGCGTATACGTGACGGCGCTGCAAATGAAAAATGAAAACTATTTGCATAGTTTAACGCGGCACTTGTTGGTAACCTACACACCTCCCCCCCACACTTTGTTATTATTATTGTTGTCTGTGTTGTTGTTTCTGCAGCTATTTACTTTCTGCCTTGCAATAACTAATACGCACCGTGCTCCATGTGAGCCAGACAAGCGCGTAATGAGCCCCACAGCAACTCGGCGGACTCACACGGGATGAGAGAGAGAGGAGGGAGGGGAGTAACAGGTGACTTTCCTCGATAAATTTATGGCATTCATTTCGTGATCAATCGCTTGTCAAGGGCTTCCAGCAAATGGGAATTTGCGGTTGCAATTGCAGGCGACAACAACACCAGCAACAGCAATTGCAACATTTGTTCAGCGCATTTACAGGCACCAGCGTTAGTTCCTGGGTAAATTGCTCGGGGCGTGGCTATGCGGCAGTTACCTATATTACCCTACCTATTCACTCTCTGTCTCACTTTTCCCTTTCCCTTTTAACTTTTTTACTCTGCTTTCTGTATAAATGCTTCTATTGTTGTTGTTGTTGTTGCGCTGACATTTTAACCTGTGAAGTCAGGTACACACATACACACACACCGTCACACCGACAGACGCGCGTGTATTATGGCAGCTGTAAAAACTGCGGCTAATTGCTTTTTTTTACAGTTCACAGATTTGCATAAAACGCAAAACGTGTGTGTGCGTCTGTCTGTGTAATTTATATTTGTTTATATGCATATGAATACATTAAACGGACAGCCAGAAAACACACAAATTACCATCACGCACACACACATACCTAAAGCAAAGGGAATGGGAGTCACACACACACACACACGCGCGCAAACACACTTTGCCTTTTAATAAACCCCCGACTGGGGCAAACACACACCACATTCGCTATCTTTATCTGTGACTGCGAGTGTGCGTGTGTGTAAAGCACCTTCCCCAATGCATCTTACCCCTTTACGAGCCCTTTACTCGGCCCTCCCCTTCCTCGTCCTACCACATTTATCTCTTTTCACTCACTTTGTGTTTGTGTTTGGATGCAACTTTTGTTATTTGCATGCCCGCAGGAGGCATAATAAATTTGTCAAACTCATGCAGTTTGCAGTTTGCAACAGCAACAGCAGCTGCAGCAACAACAACAACTACAGAAGACAGACAGCATGTGCTGCTGCATCACAGTTATTACAACAAAATACTTTATCGCTCGCGGTTTTGTCTACCAACTTGAATTCGTTGTTGGATTTCTAAAAAAAAAAGTAAGAACTCCACAGTCGAGTGTGCTCGACTGTTATATACTCGCTACCCAGCTGCCGGCTACAATCATATTTTGACTGTAAAAGGCCATGCAATTAAAATATTGATGCAAAGTCAAAATCTAAAATAATAAAAATTTTCCCAAATTTTCAGATTTCATCTGGCTAGCTATAGTTATTATGTTAACCGAAAAAGCACAATATGGCATCAAAATTGCGCGTGTAATCATTTTTTTTTTTACGGGGGCGTGGTCAAAATCTAACTCCTATATAAGAGCTGAGATCGAGATTTCGATTTTCGATCGATTTTCGGTTTGACCAAAGTTATAGTACCCTTCTACTTTATGAGTAGCGGGTATAAAAACAAGAAAATCGATCCGATCCGACTTATTTAAAGCGTGCAGCAATAAGAAACATGTATACCAAGTTTCATCAAGATAGTTTTAAAACTGAGAGATTAGTTTGCGTTGCAACAGACAGACGGACGGACGAATAGACGGACATGACTATTTCGACTCCCCTAGTGATGCTGATTAAGAATATATAGACTTTGTAGGATCGGGATGTCACCTAAGGTGCGTTGCAAACTTCTGGCCAAAATAATATACCCTCTGCAAGGGTATAAAAAACTATTGAATTTTTTATAACAAATTTTACCACATTGCGCAAACACAGTGAGCAATTTTTATACATTTTTAAAATTTGCCAAAATCATTTAATACGTTTGTAAATAAAAAATAGGATACATTTCTGCAAATTGCCAGCTGTCTAAAGTTGAAGAGAAAATTAAAAGCTTTAGTATTCCCTAGAATGTTGCGTATATTCTGGTAATCTGAATTTGTGTTGCAGCCAAATCGAGGCACTTGCGACCCCATAAAGTATATATATTCTTGCTCAGATATGTCTGTTTATATGAACGCCTTATACTCAGAGATCTTCCGACCTATAGCCACCAAAGTTGGTAGCAATACTCATATACGTTGCAGACAGTTTAATCAATCGTTAAATTTTAGCCACGCCCCCGGCCGTCTCCGCGAATCTATCATACCAAAATTAAATTGCAACCGCAATGCCAAAGCTACAGCAAAAATTTTTGGTGTGCATAATAATTGTTGGCATTCAAATAATCTATACAAATTTGGTTAAGATTGAACAAGAAGCCCGGAAAATATTCATATCAACTTGTAAGTGAACAAGTTTTTTTCACTCCCAACTATGAATAAATTCAGATCAAGCTCGTTTACCTGGCAATTTGCAACTGTAATTATGCCCATTGACATGTGAGTTAGAGTCGTGCCACTGATGACGCACTCCAGGCGCGCCGCCCGAGGCATTCGACCAACTAATCAAACTAATCAAATGCCTGTCATGCTGGGCATTAAACAGTCTCGGGTAGTCTCAGGGTAGGTTGAAGGCGTGCAACTGATTAAATATGCCATCAGTGACGGCCCCAGGTCCAAACACTTGCAGCGAGCACGGACAGACGAGGCTGTTGCAATCGTTGCTGCTGTTGGCTGCCGCAACCTCAGGCAAAATATGAACTTGAAGCATCAGCCAGGTCAATTGTAGGCCGACATGGAAACCAAGTACGACAGCAACCGAGCTTCGACGCGACAGGCAGATCGACCTCAAAGTGTGGGCACTTTGGGGCTGCCCCTTTGTCGTGTAGACATCATCGGAAATGTTTACTCGGCCAGTCAAATATGTATGCCGATTACAAGTGCGATTCGTACACAGCACGGGAGCACTGTGAAAAATTTTTGGGTACATTGTATACATTTCTTAAATTAAATTTATGTGTAGAAATTAATATATATCTTTAATTTATGACTTTTTAAATAAAAGCTCAAAAATAAAATAAATAAACTACAAGTATATAAAACCGACCACACCTTCTTTCAATATTCATTCACATTTCCACACAAGTTATTCTCTCAGTGCACGAGTGCCTGTAGGTCCGGGGGCAATGTTGCACGTGCCTAAGCATAACGGTACACATTGCACCCGTAAGTGCATAAAACATGTGCAGACAAGCATAATAAGTTAGTTGGGTCCAGTTGAGTTGCGGCGACCGCCAGAGACGTAGATGCAGTCGGAGATGTTGATGGTTTATGGTTGATGTTCACGGAGACGGTGATGGAGTGTCGAGTCTAGAGGGTCGTGAATCTGTAGCATGTCTGACAAATCATATAAGCAAAAGATCCCAATAAATCTTGTTGCTATTTCAACAGTTCAGCTTGCCGAAAGATATCATCAATTATTGAGTTGGACTTCACCAAGTTGCAGAATTGCATTGAACGTCAGGCATAAATTTGACTAATTGAATATTCCTGCGGGGCAAATACATTGCAACAGTACAATGTAATGCCTCCCCCTCCTTCTCCCCATTCCCCTTCCCGTTGACTCCCTATGAAGGCTGCCTGTAATGAGTTTCTATAGTTTTCCATTTCAATCCGCATCGAGAGAGCTCCCCCAAGTGCACTTGTCTGCATATATGTGAAGCAAGTAGCTGCCTAAGCACCCTTGCAGTGCATTTGGTCTGCTTAAAATAATAATTAAGCGGTAATCTGAGGCGATGTCTATTTGTTGCATTTCTCCAGCGCTTTCTGAGATGCCTCCGCATCTGTCTGAGTATAATTAAATGGAATTTCATAATGAATATGCACTAGGTTGGACGGGTAGTGGGTGATGCAGACTCGGCAACGAATTCGGCTCTCGAATAGCTTTGTCGAGTATCGCAGACAACAGCTTAACCGTAAGCGTAATTCATTAAATTAATGGAATGGCATGGCACACACACTATGCACACTCGCATTTCCCACTGTACGGCCCCCTCCTGCACCATCTCCTGCTCTTTCTTGCTGCAGCGAACTTAATGCGATCTATTCTATTGCTGCATTGTTTGCGTTTCGTCTTATATCCTTCTGACCCGATTCAGCACAGGTCGGTGAAGTAAAATATCTGATAGACAGACTTTATACACGTATGTACATACATACATTTCTGTTCATATTTATTCCGTGCAAACTTCTCTTCGGTTGTCTAGTTTTGTAGCTTAAACAGGATATTGAAATGCGGCTCTGATGGCAATGTTAACTTCAATCGAAGTCTGAAGTTCGTCCGAATTTTATCACAGTCTTTTGATCTATGAATTTCCTATGGAACGTTTAATTACGGACAATCTCTTTATAAACAAGTAAGAACGGCTACAGTCAAGTGTTGACTGTATAAGACCATGGATTTCTAAAGATTATGAAAAAATTTAGATTGAGAAAACTGCTATTAAAAGCGTTTTTCAAAGAAAAATAATAAACAAAACATATAGTTTTTAGTTAGACGCCAAGCAGTCCAAGCAGTTGGAAAAAAAAACACTGCTTGGAAAAAACACTGCTTGCTTGCTTGCAGTGGGCGCATTGCAAATCTATTTGAAACGTTGAATAACTTTTATGTTCATTATCCGATCGGAACCAAATTTTCAATCATTTAGGTGGTGATAGTTATCATACACACCAAAACTGAATACTGTAGCTTATTATAGCGCTTGCTATACGGTTTATCGATTTGCGGGGGCGGAAGTAGGCGTGGCCCAAATTTTAATACAAATTTTACAGCGTATGATGCACGTACATAAGTGTTGTCACCAAATTTGGTGGCTCTAGCTTTTTTAGTTTCTGAGATATAGGCGTTCATACAGACGAACAGACGGTCAGACAGACATGGCTTAATCGACTGAGCTAATGATCCTGAGCAAGAACATATATACTTTATGGGGTCGCAGATGCATACTTCTGCCTGTTACCATGGTCTAAAAATATCTATTGCCACATAGCAAACCTCTTGCACTCGTTGCCTGATTACAGGGTATATTGAAAAATCTATTATTTTGTTGTTGTTTTCCAACGTGCTCGTCTCTTATAAATGATTCTGCTAATCCTCCTATAAGACGATGAATGCGAGTATGGATAAGTGTTCTGGCAAATTGCTTTCTAACGAAAATGCGTAAGGGGGAAAGGAGGAAAAAGAGAGCAGAAGAACAGAGAGACAGCTGGACAGTGGGACGAGTGGGTAAGTCAATTGTTTATCTTGTCGAGTGCTCTCTAATTGCGGTCGAGCAGTTGCCATGACGTTGTTAGCATTTATTATTGGCATTTGAAATACATAGCCAACTGTTAATTAGTAATGAGGCCCAATGAATTAATTTGCTATTCATAATTGTGACAAGGAATTGGCCAACAACATTATGTGCGAAGTAAGCTCCTACTCTATTTCCAGACTCAGTTGTACGAAGATACTTGTGCGTACATATGAGAAATAGATTAGAGATAGGGAAAGACAGTAAAAGGAATGAATGAAAAGCGTATGAGTGCAGTTTAAGAATTTAACTTATCGTTCTTTTGAAAGCCACAGAATTTTCTCAAAAGTAATAAGGGGGCACCCTTGAAATTTCGGAGTCTCCAGCTTTTTCAATGCCCAGAGAAATGTGTATATTACATTGCCGGCCAGACGGACATGGCTTTATTATTTTGTCCCGTTTTTTACAAGTCCAATTGGTTTTTCCGCATTCCTTTAGTACAATAAAAAGAAATAATAGAAACATAATTAATCTTAAGTTACAAAAAGAGAAAATTTCAATTACTGTGCTATACAAATTACTTTGCTAAATGTATCCCCGTCGCGACGCGTCGGCAAGAATATTCGCATGTAATTTGCGGTTCCTAGACGCATATGCATCTATAAAGAAATAAGTTGCGGAAGCTTTCTTGGCTTTCTTATTTTTTGTAAGTATTAAATTGTTAAAAAAGATCGAATTGTCACAATTTAAAATTATTTTTATATTTGTATAAAAATATGCAAAGAACTTTAAATTAGCCGCACCACGTGCAGGGTTGTCATATGTTGTGCAAGAACAGGGTGTATCTAGTTATGTATTAGTATACATAACTACTAGCATATGTGCAGCTAATTAATAATTGAATTATTTTAATATATAATGTCATTACACCTTGGAAAATGTTTTATTTTTACCTTAAGAGCCTACTTCTTAGCTCCCCTTAGAAAGCAGTGCAAATATTTGGTAGGCAGTGTATTCCTTTCGTTTATATAAAAAGTACCTTATAATTGGTCTAAGCTTAGCGTTCATCGGCTGCAGAAAGTATCGCAGCCCACTTATCAAACCTGGAATACCTTTCAAGAAGAGCTTTTGAGTCTGGAAATTTTCACTGTAAAAAAATCACATGCGGTCGCATCACCCTCTTTTCCGTCATAATTAAAGGCATACCGAACTATGCGATAAAGACTTAATTAAAAGTGCCAATTTATATGTTCATGAAGATTGTGGGATTGTACGGCTAAGTTCACCAGTGGTACCAATACCGCCTAGCAAATGCAAAAAGGGCATTAGGCGGTTTGTAATGCTAGCTGCAAGCGTTCCCCCTCCGCATCGACGACCTCATTCTGGCCAGCGGCCAATTAGCATCAACGAGTTCTGAATTCTGCTCAAGAGTGGTTGCGCATCTGGCCCCATTATCGCAAAGGCGAGTCGCGGGATAATAGGGATTAAGTGGTAGCCCTTACATACGCACCCTCTTATCTTAATAAATATTTTACTTTAAGATTAGAAAATATTTTGAAATCGAGAACTTATACAAGATTTGTATTTATAATTCCAAGCTATTAAAAATGTAATATTTAATAGGTGATTTCAACTCCTATTATGATAGGTTATTTAAGGCCCCATGCACTATTTTAAGGGTTAATGAACTCACTTTAGGGTAGAGCTGGGAAACTGTCGATAGTCGGCACATTCGATTTTTTCGATGTTTTTGAGCAAAAAATTTAATATTCGAGCTGTTTACGATTCGATTCTCAGTGAATCGATTTTAAACTATTCGATTCATTAAAACATCAATATAATCGATATAAAAATCGTATCGTTAAAAGCTCTAATATGCAGCTCTATAAGTCGGCCCTAAGTCTATGCGTAGTCTAGTTTTTCTCTATTGACTTTATAAGCTGATACGACTGTTGAGCGACGCTGCAGAACGTTCAAACAGGAAAGAACATCCTCGTAATCCTTGAACCATTCCCGCAAATTGGGATTATATCGAAAGTTGCCTTGAAAACCCATGTCTTGAATTTTCTAGTACCCATTGGTTACTATGAAACAATAATTTATCATCCGAAAAAAACACACCTAAAATGCAACCGAACACGTTTTAATTTGCGTGGGGAATAATTTACCCTAAACGGAATAATTTCATCATGTGTTGGTTTTTATCCCCCAAAATAGCTTGTGAATGCATATGTATAGACACATTTAGTATACTAAAAAAAGGACGCAAAGCCACAAAAACGGTGATGGACATCTTTTTCCTGGAAATAACGATTAATCGATTCCAGGAAAACTGCATCGATTTTATGAAAAAATAAAAACATCGATTTAATCGATATTAAATCGTATATTTGACAGCTCTAATGTTGAAAATTACAATTATGAAAACGATTGGATGAAAAATTCTTATTATAAAAACTAAATAAAATAAACTTATTGTGGGATCCACTTATTTTTTTGAAGAAACAAGTCAACATCTCATATATGTAGCTTTGTCTTTGAAGTCCTCTTATAAATTGCTCATGGTAATGTTTTGTAGCGTTTTTCTCATGTATGTATGTATGTATGTTAGTAATGGCGCTTACCCTTGACATACAAAAATCTGTGAATTTGTGAAGTCTGCCACGCCTCCATTTGCCTATTGCATACACTTGCACAAAGTTAATACACCCATTTTAGATGACATTCAATGGTCGAAGGGTATAAAAAGAGTTTAAAATTCCGTTGGTAAAGGAGAGGGAGGGCGTTCAGGCGTGTCGCCTACATTAACTGTGGGATCGCGCATCATGCGTTGCCGTTTGCTGCAGTTGCAATTTCATTCAATCAAACAGTCAATCAAGCAAATTGCATTCGTTATGCTTGCAACTCAATATGCGCATTGCTGTGGCGTGGCGAGAAAGGGAAGTTGCAAGTGTGGGGAGGTGGATTGGGAAGGGAGAGTTGCAATGGTACGCAATGAAATATGATGTTCATGTGCCGAGTATAACCAAATTATGAGCGAACACGCGCTGCTGTTGCAGTTGCTCCACTCGCACTTCACAGCCTCCTTCTCTTCCCTTCCCTTCCCTTTTACAACACACCCGCTCGCAGTGTGTGTGCCCTTTCTGTCTGTTCGTCTGCCCGTCCCGTCTGAGTGCTGTTGTAAAAGACGCCATTTGTTTTGCAACACCATTTTGTTTGAGTTTTTGCGGGCTGCTTGCGCCAGCAAACTATCAAAATAAAATTGTTGGCAATAAAAATGTATACAAATGCGGAGCGACAGGTGAGCGGGAAGGGAAAGCGAGAGGAGGAGATGGGAGATGGTGGATGCTTGCGAGAACAGGGACCGCTTGCTTGTCAGCGGCATCTGTCGGCTGTGGAACTGTCAGCAGGAGAAGGGCCAAACAAGTAAGAAAGACTACCTTCGGCACGCCGAAGATATCATACCCTTGCAGTTACTCCAAATGTTCGACAGCATTCAATTTCTAAAAAAAAGAAAAAGTTTATAGCGACATTTTAAAATATAAAAAAATTCGACCGATAAGTTCTATGGCAACTATACGATGTATCGGTCCGATCCGGCTCGTTCCGACTTATTTACAGCGTGCACCAATAGGAAACCCGTATACCAAGTTTTATCATGATAGCTCTAAAACTGAGAGACTAGTTTGCGTTGCAACAGACAGACGGACAGACGGACAGACAGACGGACGGACACGCGGACATAGCTACTTCGACTCCCCTATCGATGCTGATTAAGAATATATGTATATACTTTAGAGGCTCGGAGAAGTCTTCTAAGGTGCGTTGCAAACTTCTGGCAAATATTAATATACCCTCTGCAAGGGTATAAAAAGGAGGATGAAGAGAATCCGGCAAACGTTAAGGCAGCGCGCGTTGTTGGCGGCGCAGGAAGTTTTGTATCTGGCAAGTTTTCCACTCACAGCGGCGTCGCTTTCATCGTCCCGCGCTGCCTAACATTATTTATTGGCTTTGCTTTAGGTGTGTGAATTGGAATTTATTTAAATATGTTTTTCTGTGCTACCTTACGCTTACACACCTTCTTCCCTCACCCGCCCTCTCACACCTAACACGTTGCTTGGCTTTGCCGGCAGCGCCTTTCCGCCTGCGACGTAGCTTTTTCATAGATTTTGCTGTTGCTGTTGCTACCTTTGTTTCTGTTTCTTTTGCTGCCCCTTTACCAGTCTTCTCTTTCTCCCCCTTACTCTCCCTCTCTCTCATGCACATTCTCTCCCATTGGCTTCCCTCTCTGTCTGGCACTTTGGCACCTTTCGCAAACATTTTTATGGCCTGCCATTTGCAGCTGCTGCGAGGCAGCTACCATCCGCCCTTGCTTCCTTTACTCTTTCCCCTCCACTCCCTCCCCCCTGCATAGGTATTTTCTTTATGCGCCAGAGCATTTTATTGTTGTTGTTAAACACTGGTAATAGATTTCCTTGTGCCCGTCTTCGACAGCCGCGCATGCTGCCAGCCAAGTCCCGAACTAGGCCAAAAGTATCTCAAGTTGAACACTTTGAAGTACCCCAAAGTCTGCAACTAACTGACAACACAGCGAGCAGAGTGTGTGCCAAGCAGGTGTGCAATCAACTGGCTGGCCAGTTGGCAATACCACAAGTCTGGCGCAAAAAAGCGCACTTTAGTTTTATATTTTTATCCTTAACTGAATTCTTAACTAAATAAAACAGAAATGTTGTTATTATACCGTTTCTTAACTAATAAAATCGAGTTCACTAGTATAAATATACAAATTAATTTTTAATATAAAATTAATTTTCATCAGTTATTATAGAAGGCGAAAACAAAAAACTTAAGCCTGACACGCTCAACGTCCAATTTTGAAAAACCCTCACAAACATGCTAACAGCTCACAACAACAAAGTCATCTGACGTATATTGTTATCTCTCTCTCACACACCCAAATTAATACGCGAGTTAAGACTTCAGGCTGCGCTGCTTGGATCTATGAAAAACTTTAACTTCAATAACTTTGGCAATTTTTAAATGTTTGTACCAAAGCAGACCGCTGGCATTTAATCACTTTGCTTAATAATTGTATATAATCGCTTTTGGTGGTGGCATCGACAACTGAAAGTAAACTTGAGCTGTGTATGTCATACAGGAACATTCATGCCAAAAGAGGTGTCCTTAGCTTTTATAGTTAATAAAATCAACGCGTTCATACAGACGGATAGACAGACAGACTCGGCTAGTACTCTAAGCATAAGTATACTTATATTCATAAGTGAACAAATCTTTCATCTCAGTTGTGTGTCATGTCTGCACTGCTCCAACCCCATGGATACGTTTGCAAGGATCGTGAAAACCACTGGCTGCCTTCTCCCTCCAACTGATAACTGAATAAAAGTAGAGTGTTAACTCCGTCCTTATCTCTGCTTTGAACCACGGCTCAATGATTCAATGAATCGGCGTGAACTTCGTTCGCAAGAAAAACAGTAGCAAAAGTTATTAACTAAAGCAAAGTGGAAGTTAGTTTGCCAAAACTTTGCATTCATTCACCCGACGAACAGGGATTTCTAGGAGATTTCTTTGGTTTTTGTCCTTTGCCTTCGTTTTTCCCTGCTTCATTTTTCATTTAAAACACTGTGTAGATAATGAGCAAAAGATAGGGATTATATTAAGTTCAGCTCGCACGACGCTTCCGTTGGCCATTTTACATTTTATGACTTAACTATCACTTTTAGTTTTATATACCCTTGCAGAGGGTATATTAAATTTTGGCCAGATGTTTGCAACGCACCGTAGGAGACATCTTCGACCCTATAAAGTGTAAATATTCTTAGTTAGCATCAGCAGTAGAGTCGAACTAGCCATGTCCGTCTGTCCTTCTATCCGTCTCTCTGTTGCAACGCAAACTTGTCTCTCACTTTTAGAGCTATCTTGATGAAACTTGGTACAAGTAATTCTTATTGCTGCACGCTATAGATAAGTCAGAATGTGCCGGATCGGACCGATATATCGTATAGCTGCCATAGAAACTATCAGCTGACTTTTATGATTGTTCAATATATTGCCATAAAACTTTTCTGATATATGTCTAAGTATGTTTTTTAAAGCCTGCAAAAATTTTATCGAAATTGGACAGAAATATATTGAATAGCTGCCATAGAACCTATTGGCCGATATAATATTTGGAGTAACTGCAAGGGTGTGAAATCGTCGGCGTTCCGAAGGCAGCTTTCTTGTTTCCTTTCAGCTTTTTATTATTTTTTTTTTTTTGGCCCAGCAGTGGCAGCTGCTTTGGCGTTCACGTTCCATTCTCGGTGGCAAAGTTTGATAATCGCTCATTTGATTACAAAAGTAGTGCGCTTAAAGTTTGTAATTGAGGTATTTTTCTTTTGAGTTATTTATCTTCATTATCGCTTAATACTTGACCAACTTGGGCTACACTGTGCGAAGTCAGCGAAGTCGCTCGCCCCTCGCACTGTGAACTGCAGATTGGAGATGATAAGGCGAAGTGCTTGTAGTGTTTGCAGTGTATATGCAGCAAGTGGTGGCACATCGTTTAATCTTTGCTTTTTGTGTCCGTTCGCTTACAACAAGTTGTGCGCACAGTTTTTGCTTTTTGGACACACACACAAATCATGCCCCAGTCGGTGGCAGCCAACGTCAACGTCGCGTCGCAAGCGGCAATCAAAGGCGACAGTTAGCGAAGAGGAGGTGGGAAAGGGGCAGCGGATCCTGTTGGGAAGGTAGTGCAAGGCGATACACACACACACACACACACACACACATTGTAAGTTGTAATCAAGGCATGTCGCGGGCCGAGCAGACAAAAGAAAGTCAAGCTGCAGAAAGTTGAAAAGTTATTAAAGTTAAGCCAAACACGATTGGAATATCAACTAAGGCCACTCTCTGTTTCACTTTCTTTGTCTTCCCCACTGTCTGTCTCTCTCTTTTTCTCTTCCTATCTTCCCACTCTCTCTCTTTCTTTTCCTTCTTAGTTCAGTGCAAGTAGAATTTAGCTCCAATTCGGTTTGGGTTAATGAAATTTTTTACTTTGGTTAGAGCTGAAAAGAAAAAAGGGGAAAGAGTGGGGGGATATATTTGGATATATATGTATATGGATGTCTATGTTTAGACAGTATCTAGTAAATATCCTTCCAAATTAAAGAATATATGCATAAGGGTTACTTCAGCTTGGCGAGTATGCTTAAACTGAAGAAACTTCCCATTCCGATAATATATCTTTATTATACTCAGTAAGTAATTACAAAAACAATAATCCCCCTATGTTTCTCTAACTGCTTATGATAAACTATTTAATGCTCTTAGCTGTTCTCTCTATCTCTGCCAAGGGAACAAATTTGCAATTAAATTCAAATTGAAATTCAATTTGCCAAAGAACCTAAAAGATAAATTGAATCTCATATTCAGTGAGCGCACGTTGCAATTTGTAAACACAAGAAGGGGGAGGGGAAGGGCTGTAGCATTCGATTGAATACACACTTACACTCACACTTACACCAGGGCCAGGGGATTAGAGTGCACACAGCAAGTACCCACGAAGATATTAGAAAATGGCGTGTCTAATGAAGTGTGCAAGTTTTTCGAAAGTTTCTACGCTTTTTGCAATTGATACGCATTAGATGTCTTGGCCAGGGCAGGAGTGGCAGAGGGAGTAGGTTGCGACCGGGGGGCAGAATAGGACAACAAAAATGGCCACTTTGAAGTGGCCAAACTTGACTGGGCGAGTCGAGAACATGAAATATTGAAACCCCAAGCTTGGCCCTAGCGAACCCAACACACACCGACACACACCGACACACTGACACACACGCACTCCAAATCTTTAATCCCAAAATAATTGGCTGGACATTTTATGGCCACGTGTGTGGGCCATGTCCAGGCCGGGCCAGACCGGGCCGAGAGAGTCAATCGGGGACGAAAAAGACTTAAAAGTCAGCTCAGTTCAGTTTCATTTAGTTTAGTTTGCCTCTATCTCTCTCCCCCTCTCTCTCCCTTTCCTGCTTTCGCTCTCGGTCTGCTCTGTTAGGTACACATCGGTTTAGTTCAATTTGGTTTTATTGCATTGCGTATATGCCATATTAATGTCGGTGTAATAAAATCAACAACAAACTACGCAAACTTTAAACTGAGCCCAAATGCAAAACTGTTCAAGTCGAAGTCGAAAACTTTTTCAAGAATTTATACAGTCTTTGCTGCTGCTTTGTTTTTACAGTAGGTCTATGTCTTTAGTTACAGCAGCACAGTAGGGTAGAGAGCGGCAGGGGGGGTTCAGTTCCGGAGGCATTGGCAAACTAAAAACTTGGTTAAAAGCCACGTCTGGCTTGGCTTTTCTGTGCCCAGCAAAAGTTTTTGCCAAAAATGCAAATCTTTTTCCAATGTCTGGCGTGTGTGTGTGCTAGGTGTGTGCATCTAATTTTTGTTGAACTTAATTACCGAATGCCACCAATTTTCATGCACACATATATATATATATATATATATATATATATATATATATAAAATATATACATATATATATATATATATATATATATATATATATATATATATGTGTGTGTGTGTGTGTGTGAGTTTCATGTAATTTATGGCATTGACACTTATTGAGGCTCAGTCGAAGAGAAGGAAACAAGATACGAGCGTATTTTAAGGCCGCCGAGCGACGAATTGAGCCTAACTCAAATTAAAATTGAATTAATATCCTTGTGAAATATATTCCACATATATACATACATACACACATACACACGTATGTTACAAAATTACTTTGTGAAAACTTAGAAATCCTTTTCGAGTCAAATCATATTCTCATGCCAATTTCATTTTCTTAGCTACAACTAAGAATCCATGTTAAGACTTACATTTTTATGGAATTAGTTTCAAAAGTAAAGCATCTTTTAGAGCCCAAGCTAGTTAAGCATATATATATTTACATATAATTAAAGACATATTTCTATCCATTTAAACACAATGTTGGGCTAATATCCAGCTAGAAAACTAATCTGGAAAATTTCAAAAAAAGGTGTTTTTTTGTAAATAAGCATAAAATTGATTTTTCTTTAATGCTCTCTAGCTCTAGTTAAATTTAAACCAGTTTTTTGTGCTATATTTTTACTGAAATTATTTTTTAGAAAAAACCCTTCAAATTGCTCAAGCAAAACGTCGAAGCAAACTTTTGATTCTTTTTTCATGCAGAAACTTCTTTGCCGCATCGTATCTCTTCAGCCTTATCGAGATGGCATTTATATGCACAGTATATATGCGTGTGTTTGTGTGTGTGTGTGTGTGTGTAATACGCTCAGTTTGACAGGCTGACCAGAGTTTGCCGTTTGCTTGTTTTCTCTTCACTTTGTTTCGCTGCTTCGGCAATCCGTTTATGGCGTTTTCGCAGTGCTGCGTCTCCTGATTGGGTTTGGGCTCAAACTTCAACGGCAACGGCAACTGCAACTGACACTCACGCAGACACTGAGCACAGAGCACTGACTCTCTTGTTTCACCCACACACACACACACACACAGTCACATATTGGAGGGCTTACAAACTTGTTAAGAGGCCCGACATTTTTTTTTATTTTTGGCACAAAACGATCCTGACAAATGTGGCAAAAATTGTGGCAGTCCTGCAATATTTTTGCTGCTCTCCTTGTTGCTGTTGTTGTTGTTGTTGTTGTATCTGCTGCTGCTGCCGCTGCTGTCACTGTTGTTATAGCTTTAGTTGTTGTTATTGTTGTTGCTGCTGGACCGACAAACTTTGTTGCAATTTGAACTGACAACAAAGTTGTGTTGACTCCCGCGACGCTATTCTATTTGTTTCACAGTCAGCCACAGCGTGGCGACTGCCAAAAGCAACAACAACAACAACAGCAACAGCAACAACAACCACTACTGCAACAGCAACGACAACAACACCAAGAACATGGCATATTGTCGGGGGGTTTTAACTACATGACATGTTGTGCCCATTGCCAGCATCGTCGTTGCCGTTGGGCGCTTACAATTTTTGCCAGAGTCCCGTGCTTATTGAAGCGAGAAAGAAAACTAGCTGGCGCCTGACATGCGCATGGTTACCGATGCATAGATACCCTGTAGGCAGAAATGTTGTAGAAAAAGACAGAAGAAACTATGAAATGATCGTTTATTTTAGCCGGAAGTAAACCTTTTACTTAGATTTACCTTGACGTATCAAGTTAATTAACTGATTTTCAAATCTATTTCTATTATGTCATAATGCCCTTAAGAGTTATTAAATTTAAGCAGACTTATTGAATTTATCTATACATTTATTTGCTATTTAAACAATCAATAAAAATAATTAATGTATCGATATTTAATAGCTGCCATACATTAAAATTTCTTTATATAGCACACAACATGTCCATAAAAATTGTAGTTTACTGCCTGCAAGCAACCCCCTGACTCATTCTATGCATAAGGGGTATCGATAAAGTTCACTTTTCGACTTTGAGAAAGCAACAAATCGCAAAGTTGCTTGGCTGCTGCACTCGCTAAGTCAACCCGAAAAAGTATGCTACACCTAATGTGCGATACTTTCACACACTCAAACACGCACACACACGGGAGGAATAAGATAAAGGGAGAGAGGAGATGCGCGCCTGGCGTTGAATTGACGCTCATGATTATTTACGCAAAGTGGATTGGAAATTTTTTATGTCTTCGATAAGCCGCAAATTAATTTTGCACAGCAAGACATCAATGAGGGGGAATGAGAGAGACAGGCAGAGAGAGAAATACTGGGCGTGGCAGGTATCTCAGGCATACGCCAGCAAATACAGTTAATATTTGGAGGCCGCAGAGAAGCCACCAAAGCGAACTTCAATGTGTCTACATGAATGAAGTATCTGCCGCTTCCTTTGAAAGAAGGTGGGGAGGTAGCGCAGAAGCACAAGAAGTAGAGGCAAATAGGCAGTAGAATAGAAGAAAGGGACGGTTAAGTACATTTACAGTTTTATGGCTTAAAAGCGCACTTAAAAGTGAGCTGAATTCGAGCTGGTAACTTAAAGTATTTACATTAAAATTTGAAATTCTAAAGAAAATATCTCGATCAAATTTAAGAAAATTAATTAAATATTTGCAATGTATCTACTAGATTCATATTTATATTCCTGTTTTTTATTATTTACAAAATATTAACAAGGAACTAAGCTACATATTTTCCTTGAGGAGAAAATTTAAAATAAAACTAAGAAAACTTAATTCAATAATAAACAAGCAAGAAAGGCTATATTCGGGACGCCGAAGGTTTCATACCCTTTCGGTAACTTTAAATATTTAATCGGACGATAGGTTCTATGGCAGCTTAACAATATATCTGTCCGATTTTAATAAGACCTTCACAGCATTTAATGGACCTACTTCGACATATATTGGGAAAGTTTCATGGCAATATCTTGAAAAATGGACCGATTGGTTCTATGTCAGCTATACGATATATTGGTCCAATCCGGCTCGTTCCGACTTATTTACAGGATGCAGCAATAAGAACCACTTGTACCAAGTTTCATCAAGATAGCTCTAAAAGTGAGAGACAAGTTTGCGTTGCAACAGACAGACGGATAGAAGGACAAACGGACATGGCTAGTTCGACTCTCCTGCTGATGATATGTAAGTAGTTTCGAGCATGTATAGGACTTAAGGCTTCACGAATTATAAAATCTGTTCGTTTTTGTAAAACGAGGTACAATAAGAAACCCTTAAGCTCTACGCAGTTATGACCAAGCTAAGAAGCCACTGCAAATGTATCTGAAAGATTCCAAATGCGTTTTATTGCCTATGTTAAAACTCTCAGCCAATTTTGGTGTTTAATTTATTAACACACATGCTGAGCCAGCCAGCCTGCCCAGAAACAACAACAACAACAACAATAATAATAATAATTCAAGCAACATCAACAACAAGCACGAGCTATAGAAAGAAATGTCTTACAACACCTAAACGTTCCATTAAATTAACGTTTTACAGTTTTAAAACTCAAATTACCTGCTACATAAAACCAAGTGGGCTGTGCGGGGAAGGGGACCTGGTTGCGTAGAGGTGTGGCAGCAACAACTTTATTGCAGCAAACTTGCCAAAGTTTTGTATTTGAAAATGATTTGTACGGTCAAGGGAGGGGAATTGGAGGGAAAGGAATGTCAGCGCAAAGGGGTTAGCCATGTTCGTGGTCGGAACTCGAGGTTTGAGAGGTTTCTGGGGCTGCTGGGGCTGGGGGTTCGATGTGAGCGACATGGCGTAAAACTTTGTTGCCAAATAGAGCAACAACAACAGCCACACGCTTAACAACTGCAGCAACAAATTAAACAAATCGAAACTTTTTGGTGTGACGAAGCCATGCGAAGCAGAGCCACAAAGCAAAAGGAGCGAGTGCAAAGAGGGAGAGGCAAGAATGTGGGGTCACAAGGGAAAGGCTGAGCAAATGCCACTATAAAACACACATAAAATCAAAAAGGTAATTGCCCAAAAACAACGTTGTTAACATATAAAGTTAATTGCATGGGTAAAGTTTTGTGCGACTCGATCTTATTGAACGCACTCGATAGTTTTGTGCAACCCGCATTACGTGAACGAAACTTGGACGTTGATAAATGTTGCATTCGTAACGGAAAATCTATTGAGAATGCAGCACATGTTAGTGTGTACACACACACATACTCAATTGTACATATGATATGGCATATGGCTGCAAAGAGACTCCTTGTCAGCTCGAACAGATGTCGCATTGTATGAACGGGTAATATAAATTAAATGTTGCCACCTTTGCCTACAAAATCAATTATTAAACTCGTTATCCATGGAATAGAAGAGGTAACAGGCAGAAGTAGGATATCTTTCAACCAATTAAGTACATATTCTTGATTGATCTAAACAGCCAAGTCGATGCAGCCATATCTCTTTTTCTATCAGTTAGTTTGTCTGTCCGTATGAACACCCTAATCTCAGAGACCACTGAAAGTTTCTTTGTTTTATTGGTAATTAAACATATAGGTTATTTACGAAGTGAAAGAGGTAGGCTAACAGCTGCAGCCCTAAAAAGCGGGTACATCACAGTCGAGAATACTTAATTGTAGCTCTTTATACCATTCGAGCTTTGAAAATGGTCAAAAATAGTACTTAGTTTGTGCAAAAGTATGTAACAGGCAGAAGGAGACATGGCAAACCCCATAAACTATATATAATATATTCTTGCTCAGGATCACTAGCCGAGTAGATTGAGCCATATCCGTCTGTCCGTTTGTCTGTATGAACGTCGAGATCACAGCTATTACAAAAGATAGAGACACCGAATTTGGCATGATGGTTCCTGTAAATTATGCGCAGATCAAGTTTATTTCAAATCGCAAATCGATAACTTACGAATACTAAGGAAAGTATTACAGATACAGACACCAAATTTGCAATGATGGTTTTAGAGTTTGTGTGTGTGTCTGTATGTTTGTTTGAGAGCGAGTTAGTGCTAGGTAGTGCAACTACGAAGTTGGTCGAATAGTATCCTACGGTCGGGCGTGCTCGACTGCAGCTTTCCTTACTTGTTCTTACTTGTAATACCCTTGTAGAAGGTATATTAATTGTAACCTTAGGGGACATCTTCGATCCTATAAGGTATTGTATATATAAATTCCTAATCAGCATCAGCAGGGGAATCGAACTAGCTATGTCCGTCTGCCCGTTTGTCAGTTTGTTCGTATATCTGTTGCAACGCGAATTAATCTCTCAGTTTTAGAGCTATCTAAATGAAATGTGATATACATGCTTCTTATTGCTGCACGCTGTAAATAAGTCGGAATGAGTCGGATCGGACCGATATATCGTATAGCTGTTATAGAATATATCGGCACATATTTTCATTTTTCATTTGTATCGCTATAAAACTTTCCAGATATATGTATGTCTAAATATCTCCATTAAATGCTGTGAACATTTTATTAAACAGATATATTGTTAAGCTACCATAGAACACATCGGCCGATTCAATATTTGGAGTAGCTGAAACCCTCGGCGTGCCAAAGGTAGCCTTTCTTTTTTGTTTAGTTTTAAGTTTCATTTTCATTGACAAACATTGCGTGTCGTTAGTTCTTAACTGTACAAATTTTTCTTTACCTGTTGATATGCTCCACTAACCCACTCTACCCTTCCCTCCCCCTCTTCCACTCTCAAACTTCTTGCTTACTAAACCTCATCGCATCGCTGCCCAATTGTAACGATATGAAGACCTCATTCCGTTGATTATTTTTTTTTTTTTTTGGGAAATCTGCTTCGATTTCGTAAGCCAAGAAAGCAACAAAGGATTGAGGACCGTTACTTTCTCGTTCTAGACAGATAGGAAAGCGCCCAGGCCCATTCTCTGGCCGAGTCAATGGCCAGCAACAACAAATAAGCTCAAGTCAAAACAGTAAACTACTTTAAGTAAATACAGACTAGCAACGTGGAGTAGGAGGGGCTGTAAGAAAGAGCGAGAGAGTAAGATGGTGTATGTGTATGTGTGTGTGTGTGTGTGTGTGTGTGTGTGTGTGTGTGTGTGTGTGTGTGTGCGTGTGTGTGTGTGTGTGCGTGTATGTGTGTGTGTGTTATATATACTTAAATGTATTTAGGTCGGCAGGCAAGCACACACTTTGTGCGACCCGCATTAATCACATGAACCCGAGAACGATACCCTTTGCCGTTGCCGAACCCGAATTCGCCCCAAATCTAACCCTTTTTGGGGGAAGATAAGGAGTAGGGAGCAGGGAGGGGGAGGAAGTGAAGACACTGCTGTCGGAGCTCAGATGTCGCACCATTACATCCAATAACAAATCGCAACAAAATCGCAACGAATCGAATTTAAAAGCGAATTACAATCAAATGTATTTAAGCACTAAGCCGACCAAAAAAATTTAACCTCTCCACCGATTTTGGGAAACAGCTACAGACATACACACACCCACACACACACACACTCGCACACACCCATTCACACACTTGCTGGGAGTGTGCTCCATCAGATACACACGCGCAAAAACCGAAAAATAGAGCGAGAGTCGCCCAATTGACTTTGGCTATACGAGTAAAATACAAAAAAGACAACAACCAGACACACTCTCTGAATGCGTGTGTGTGTGTGATTCGATTGAACTTTATGTTCTTGTGTGTATGTGTGTCGCCCGTTTTATGCGCTCGGGTGTGGGTGGCGTTTTTATATAGTGCTGGCAGCGTCAATCCGTTGTCGTTGACGCCGCCGGAAGCCGTAAAAACCCACCAACCGTACGACCTACGCTGCACCCCTTGCACCCTTTTGCCCTTTGCCCCCTTCACTCACACACACACACACACACACACACACACACACACACACACACACACACATAAAAAGAGTGAGCTCCGTGTAGGCCGTTACGGCGAATTGCCGCAAAAAAAACGCAGCCACAAAGCCGACATTGCATCGCCGATGAAGCGACGCGTGGGAGGAGGAGGAAAGAGGAGAAAGCGCAGAGGAAAAGAAAGTGGGGAACGGGAGGGAAACCGAGAAAAATCCCGCTCAGCTCGAACCCACATGGCATCATTGAAATTACCACTTCGATGGACTTAAATAAGTTTTCAGGTATTTTCCAGAATCGTTAAGTCTGACCAGATTGACGCAATCGATGACACAAAGGGATGAGAAATTGAAAGCGCAAATGCCACAATCGATCATCCAAATGAGTTGAACTTAAACTTGAACTTGAACTTAAGCTTGACCTTCAGCTTTCATTATGGGATAATGCTGAACTGAAAGACTAGACTGAACTAATGATCTAACTCAACTTGATCAACTTAAAAACTTGCGTTTTATGCACGTCTTTATGTCTACTAACTGAAACAGCCAAAGTCCAGAAAAAACTAAACCCAAAGCTTGCCTTCGTTCGAACATGATTGAACTGAGTCTAAAACAAGTAAGAAAGCTACAGTCGAGTGAGCTCGACTGTTATATACCCGCTGCTGTCGGCAGCAATAATTCAATAACATCTGTGTTTATTATTCGAACATTACCAAATTTGTAGAGATCAAAATTGCGCCTGCATCCATTTTTTTTTTTGACTTACGGGGGCAGAAGGGGCGTGGTCAAAATCCAAAATAAACTTGATCAGCGTGCAATAATAACACATATATATAGCATAATAGCTGAGATCTAGATTTTCACACGGACAGACAGAAATGGCTATATCGACTCGGCTGTTGATCCTAAGTTATAATACCCTTCTAGTCTATGAGTTGCGGGTGCAAAAAACAAAAAAGGCTGATAGGTTATATAGCAGCTTACCAATATATCGGTCCGATTTTAAAAAAATTTTTCCAGCATTTAATGGACATACCTAAACAAATATCGGGAAATGGTAATATCTTAAAAAATTACAAAAGTCGTCCTATAGTTCTATGGTAGCTATTCGATATATTGGTCCGATCCAGCTCGTTCCGACTTATTTAAAGTGTGCATCAATAAGAAGCATGTATTCCAAGTTTCATTGCGATATCTCTTAAACTGAGAGATAAGTTTGCGTTGCAACAGACAGATGGACGGACAGACGGACGGACAGACGTGCATTGAATTTTTCTACCAAGCCTAGTTTTAGTTATGTTTATTGGCACGACCAAGCCGGAAGCTTAGACTATGGACACTAAACCGCAGACACTTGCGCGCGCACACACACACACAGGCAATGTGAGCATCGACAGGCGCATGAAAACCAATAAATATTGCTCATCCACTCGAATGCTTTTTAACTGAAAACCGTTGAACCCTCTCTAAGCGAGCAGGAGGTGTGAGTGTGAATGTGTGAGTGTGTGTGTGAGTGTGAAAGTGTATGTGTGTGGTTGCAAGTGTCTGGCATAAACATAGACCAAAAGCCAGCAAAATGTGGAGCCCAAAATCTTGAGAGCACAGCAGAAAACAGATCGATGCGTTGAGTCAAGGCAGCGAGGGAAATCTGCTTAGAATCGTCGCCAAATGCGGAACTAGTGGAAAGCGCTTTTCTTTCCGCCATTGTTTTCCACCAAAGTCGTCACAGTTCTATTAGCCAGCTTAAAGCTTTAGCTTTGGCTTTAGTTTCAGTTTGGCCGCCTTTGAGTGAGTTAGCACTCGTTTTTCACATTAGTGCAGTCAGTGCGGAATAACGTCGTCCTAAACAACGCTCCAATAATTAATCATGGTGCCAGAAAATAAAATTTACGAGTGCTGTTAGCTGCAAGATGAGCTGGAGAGAAGGCCCAAGCAGATACCCTGTAAAAAGTGCGGGCAGCAATAAGCCTAGCAACAGCAACTCAAAATCCTTACAGAAAATCAAATAACTGGAAAGAAAGGTACGCCAAAGGTTTTATACCCTACCCCAAATATTAAATCGACCGATAGGTTCTATGGCAGCTATACGATATATCAGTTCAACCTGGCTCGTTCCGACTTTTTAACAGCGTACAGCAATTATACCAAGTTTCATCAAGATAGCTCTAAAACTGAAAGACTAGCTTGCATTGCAACAGACAGACAGACGGACAGACAGACGGGCAGACAGACTGACAGACAGACAGATAGTTCGAGTCCCCTGCTGATGCTAATTAAGAAATTATGCAAACTTCTGGCCAAAATAAATATACACTCTCCAAGGGTATAAAAATATTGTTATTTATCTGTCAAAGTTCCGTCGCTTGTGACTACCCCACTTGGCTTGCCTAGCGTCTGCAGGGTATGCGGCAAAAAGAATGAAGTACAGAAAAACGGAATGTCAACAAAAAATGATTTTAAAATGCCCCTCGGTGATAATTTAGCTGATGTAACTAAATAAATTGTAGCTGGGGGAATGGCCGAAGCGTGACAAGGCGTGATTTGGCCAGGGGGTAGGGAGAAGAGGAGTGTGCAGGAGGGGAGGGGGAACTTAAATTCTTTGCTAAATTTGAATGTCAATTTTGAAGGACGCTGCTTTGTTTGTTTGTTTATATTTGTTTGCCTATTTGTTGACTTGTTTTTGTTATTGTTTTTCCACTCACTCTCTCTCCCTCTACTCTACCTCTCCCGGTCGCACTCGCACTCGCACTCGCTGTTTGTTTTTGTTTATTTGCCGTGCGACAGCGCAATGTCAATTGCATAACAAATGAGGCAATCCGAAAGGGTTTCCCGGACTGCAGCTGCAGCAGGAGCAGCACAGCAGCGATTTATGGCCCTGATTGAAAATTCCCAACGATTTTGCAGCGATTTTCCTGGCTAGAGCAGCAGGAAGTTATGTAGGTGCTGCAACGACGCGACGACGGCGACAACGACGACTGCGGCGCGGCAGCAGCAATAATAAATTTTATAAAAGTCATTAATCTCGTGCCACAGCAAAAGAGGGGGATCCGCTGCTGCTGCTGCTGCTGCTGCTTAGCTGCCACTTCTGTTGCCGCTTGATTTCTTAGTTGGCAATAAAACAACGTAATAAGATGTCCCAGTGCTCCCTCCCACGCGGAAATCTTTTCGTGCCACTGCAATTTGATATATGTATGCGCGTGAATCTCAGCGCGTGTGCGTGTGCGTGCGTGTGTGTGTGTGTGTGTGTGTGTGTTTGCCTGATTTTGCATCAGCAGCGAGAACTTTTTAATACGCCTTGTTAGTCGAGGATTTAAAGCATGTTTCACAGCTATGCAACGACTTAGTGCCACAAGGGACAAGCTAAGAAGGAGTAAAAGGGGGTGAGAGGAGGTGGCAGAAAATCGCCATGCAGGACGTCAACATGTTTTGCCGCTTCTACAAAGTGCAGGCGATCCATCAACGCTTGCAGGCGGCGAAAGTTCTGTGAGTTCTTTCGCCTCACGCAGAGTTTGCAGCACTTTTTCGTCTCTCGCCATTCTCGCCTGGCGGTCATTTTGATGAAGCGCAGGCAACACAGTTCAGAGTGAAGACTTTATGGTGACGTCACCACTTCCCACTCGCTCCCTCTTTCTCTCTCTCTCTCTCTCTCTCTCTTTCTCTCTCTCTCTCTCTCTCTCTCTCTCTCCGGGCAACTTGCTACATTTGCTCTTCTTTCTTGCTTCTTACACAAGATTGATTAACTGAAAAATAAAGCGGCAGCAATCGAGATGGGCGAGAAAGAGAGGGAGAGGAAGAGGGAAAGAGGGGAAGGAAGGAAGGAAGGAGGAATGGGGAGGGAGGTATATTGATTGAGCAAAAGTTGATTGAGCGAAAGTCGACTGTGCGATTGTGCATTTATCAGAAAAAGCTTGATTGTTTTCCCTAATATTGATCAAGAGATTAATGTACAAACTATCGGAAACTATACATAATTTTAATAAATATCCCAACTCTCGCAGTTTTTTGCTGCAGTTTTATTCATAAATATTTTACGATCAATGAAGAAATCAACTATCGACAGCTTGTATTGTTTTCTTAATGCCTAGAAAATAGGAATCGATCGATTATCGATATAAAAATAATTGCTACTCGTTTCTTAAAGTTCTCTTTATCATTTTGATTTTAAGTCATTTAACTTTTATTTGTGAATAAATCGATAGCTTTTATTAAATGTTAGTATCGGTCGTTTATCGATTAATATTTATATGACAATTATAGCTAAACGTTTCTAAGCATTTATGTATACTATGTTGATTTAAAGTCATTAAACTTTTCTTCGTGAATTAATCGATAGCTTTTATTAGTTGTTAGTATCGATCAATTATCGATTAATATTGATATGACAATAATAGCTGATCGTTTCTTATAGTTCTCTTTACCATTTTGATTAAAAATCATTTAACTTTTATTCTTGAATAAATCGATAGCATAAACCACACTTCGATTTATCGAAAAAAATTTAAAAGGTTCTCGCTTTGACACCGACATTTCAATTCACAGTCGTGCATTATTCGTGCGCATTGTCAGTTAATTCACATTACACAGGCGCCCCTATTCACCATTTGCTATTCATTCGACTCATTCACATCAATCGCATTATTCGCGTGCCTCAATATGTGACTCGTTAATCGAGAAAGGCCCATGTTGGCACTCGTACAAAAGTAAATAATGAATACTAATTACTCTAGTTGTCATTTAGAGCGGCCTCACACACACACACACACACACACAGACTCACACTCGAATACGCATACGAAACGTTGTCAGTTTGTTCATATTTAATTTGCATTTCGAACCAAAAAACCGCAGAAGTGTAATGCAATTAGACTGATAAATAACTCAACTAACACACAAGTTGTGCCACAACCCTTTCCGTTGTCTGTCTCCGTGACCCTGCCTCCTCTTTCCCCCCCTCGGGTCACAACTCGTTAAATGGCATTTTAATTATTTACCATATTGATTTCAATGAATTAACGCGCCACCCCCTCCTTTAACACTTTAGCCCCATCAACAACGTCAGAAAAAGGCTGGCACTCAAAAATATGTCACATTACAAAGTGTGGCAACCCTACTCGCAGTCCGCCCCCCTTCCACTCACCCGTTATCCCCTCTCACTAATTAACACTTCATTAGCTTGATTAGGCGTGGCAGCTCCGATCCCAAAAACTGAATGCCATTAGACCGTGGAACGTACAGTTTAGCCCAACTCCGGCCCTCACCACAGCCCCTGACGCTTATCGAGGGAAAACTGAGCTGGACATTGTATATATAAAACTGTCATTTAGCTACATAACTGTCCTTCAGCCTGGCATTGTTTTGTGAATCTGAGAGTGAAGTGAAGCCGCACTTAAATATGTCCGCATAAAAATCAAATGGATTTGGAAACAAGTTTAGTCTCTAGTTTTTTTAAACGTATATTGAAAAATTTGCTCCGCATTGTTTATCATAGTTCAAAGGGGCTATCGAAATTATCGATGGGGTAAACCATCAAAGGTTTTTGCTACCTTTACTTGTCCCATTAGGCGTCGGATTTAAGTCGCAACTCTTTGAGTATACTCGATTGTTCTATACTGCATTTTTATCGAGGACAGTCACAGTTCCCATTCGATTTTGTTAGTAACCAGCTTACGGTTTGGGTACCTGAAATTTCTATCCTATACACCAAGCTAAATATAGCAATGGCAACGATTGTCCAGTTATCAATCTACAACTCTGCTAGCAAAATTGACGAGCTGCTGGGCAACGCAAAAGAGCGAATCAAATGAAATTTAAGCAGAACATAACAGGCATCTAAGGCAGGAGAAGAGTGTGTCAGGGACATAAACAGGTGGCCACAAAAGCTGTTTGAAGTTTCTGATGAGCAAATTAGTTGCACAATTGATTTTCATTGAAGACGAAGAAAATAGAATGCGAGGCTAAGAAGGTTGCCTCAATTATGGCTGGCTAAGGACGAATGAAAAGCGTGAGAGGAAGCCAACAAAAGACACGTTCAAAGCGGGTGTGGGGTGTGGGGGATGCGTATACTTAATCAAAAATGCATTGCATTCAATTTGAGTTAATACTCTGCCTAAGCTGCCCTCACCGGCAAATTAAACGATGTCTTTTCTTTCACGACGAGTGCATTTCAATTGCCGCAACCAGGCGGGACAACAGGTGAAAGTGCAACGCTGGACAGGATTGCATTGCCGGAAGCCCAACCGATTCAACCAGTTGACATGCTGCTACAGCTTACAGCTGACCTACCGCTTCCTCTCCCTTTCTCTCTGCCTCAGTGGCCATTGTGGCACATAAGGAGCATAATAAATTGTATGGCGCTTTCATAATACTGCTGCTCTGTAATTGGCCGCAGAATGAATCTAACTCACCTGTTCACCGCTCTGCGTTTTACGTTCTCCGTTCACAAAAGCCGAAGCGACTACAAAAGGGCGTCGCGCGCGCCCAACAAAAGCTGCTTAAGTAGGCGCTTATGCTGGAAGCACTGCATCGCAGGCCCAAGCTGACTATCTACTGGCTGCATGGGATCAGCGCCTAATCTCGGCATTCTGCTTGCCCCAAGCTCATTCAATGCGTGCAACAAGGAGTGCAGCTTAAACCAGTTCAAGCATTGACTTAATCATCATAATTAGTTAGCAAATACGAAGTAGGTAAGTGTATTAGCTGCAGAACAGATACATATCGCACACATTCTGCATACTTCTACTTTGCCCTCATTACGCTCTACACCTAAATGGAGACAAAGGCCGCGTAGTTGGCAACGCTGATTGGTTTCGATGGCCGCCTGAAAGTATGCAACATACATTTGCACTCAGCCATAAGGCATAAAGCACGCACTCTGCTGCGCGCGTTTGCATGTAGAAACTTTACATAAATATCGCATGACTTGGCCGTCAGTTGAAGCTGTGTGTGCACTCAGTACACACCCGCACACCCACACACGCACACACACGCACACAGTGAAAGCAAAGCAAGCGCACATACTTTTTGGCCAAGATGAAAAGCGTATGTAAAATATTTTCACACGCCCCAGTGAATAATTTAGCGCACGCAGACGACAGCGACGGCGACGTCGACGTCGACGACGACGAAAGCTGCGCAGCAGCAGCAGCAAGTGCGCAGCCGAAAATGAGTTACTTTACATAACTAAGTAATTGGCGGGAGTCAGTGACAGAGCGGCTCAAACATGAAATTATTATAAACAAACCATTTGCCAGTCGTAAAAACAAAAGAGTGCGCGAAAGAGAGAGAGAGAGAGAGACAGAGAGAACGAAAGAATATGCACAGCCTGACGCTGACATAAAAAGGCGGCTGGAAATTTCTTCATTATGCAAAAGCGCGTCCACAAAAAGTGTGAGAAGTGCCAAAGGGAGCAGCCAAAGTATAAAATATATAACATATTTAAATGCAATAAAGCAGCGCCAGCAGCAGACACACGACAACCAGCCCGACATATATACACACATATATCCCTGCCTGACATTCCACTTCATAAATGTATATAGAATTGCTACATTATGTGTTTTTATGCGCACTTGTGTCAGAATTTATAAAAGCCGCAACAGTTGCCTGCAACAGCATCGTCAACACTCTGCAAACATTCGCCTCCAACCACCGAGCCCGTAATCCCCTACCCCGTCAGGCATTAATTTCATTTCAATATTTTGTAGCCCAGTGTATAATTCGTGAATGTACTCAAAATGCGATTTCGCTTGGCATATCGCGTTAAGCAACTGTCGAGTTAATGTTTACAGCCAATTAGTCTGTGCAGATGGGAGAGACAAGAAGGGAGAACGACAGAGAGTTGCAGGCAATTTTAAACAGAAAAAAAAAACAGAAAAACAAATGAGAATACTTGAGATTGGTTACTTAGCATCACATATGCACGCACACCAATTAGTCTGAGCAGATGGGAGAGACAAGAAGGGAGAACGACAGAGAGTTGCAGGCAATTTTAAACAGAAAAAAAGACAGAAAAACAAAAGAGAATACTTGAGATTGGTTACTTAGCATCACATATGCAGATAGTTAATTCTCAGTTCAGTTAATCAAGACATTATCCAATAATATTTAATTAATTAAGGTAAGGTAAGTTTACTAAAAATTTATTAATCAGCAATTTTGTGAAATTATAGCATAGTCTTAGGTTACAGAAGATTATATCCCCTGAAGCTTAGATCATTGTGTAATCATGTATATAGGTTCAGATTATAACTTGGGGAATAGATTTGTAGTGCATCATTCCTAATTACCGTATATTATCGATTTGCGTAGGCAGTGGGTGTGACATCAAAAATTAAAAATAAATTACATCAACCTATGCTATACAGGAACCTTTATGTAAAATTTGGTATCTCTAACTATTGTGACAGACGGACAGACGGACGGATATGGCTCAATCCACTCCGCTAGTCATCCTGAGTTAGAACGTACTTTGTGGGAAATTCCTTAGACAAATTCCAAAAACAATTTATTAGAAAGCAAGCCATGCGTAAAGATATGGAATTAACTGAAGTGTACAAAATTCTGAAGAGAGCATCCCATTTAATTACATTATGCCTTATGGCTGCCTAATTAGTAATTTATGTAAAGTAATAATGTGCTCTGTTTTAATCAGACCTTCAAAATAAACGCCATTACATCATTTTAAGCAAGGAAATTTTTTGAAATTCTTATTAAATTCAGGACCAGCGATATATATTCACTTGCCCATTATCTATGCTATTCTAGAAAGATCAAATATTATTCCGTAATTTCAACATAATTAATTTACAGATTCATTCTAAACAAAGCATGGCACACCATTCATCTAAAAGTCTTTATCGCAGCATCATTTTCGAGTAGGCATTTCCTTTAAAGTTTTTCAGCACACAAGTCTGTCGATACCCTGAACACATATATATACTCATCCCGTTTTTGAAATTTGGCACTTCAGTCAGCGCAAACGAAAGAACGAATTCAAGGACTTTAAAGAAGCCTGATGAAGTATCAATCACAGACACAAATTCTCGGCAATATAGCATACCGAATCTATTTCTGATCAAACAACACAATGTTAGGTCCGCTCATTGCCAAACCAAAGAAGCTCAGTACCGATGCGATGAGAAAATCAACTCTTGGCGATTATATTATAGTTACTCTTGACATCGATACCACCGGACGACGTCTAAACGATGAGGTAAGCATGCAAAACTTTAGTTTGTACAATATCGATATCAATATCAATAACGAGTTGTTTACTCCGCAGATATTCCAACTGGCTGCCTATACGCCCAACGATCACTTCCAGCAGTATATATTGCCTACTTTCAAGCTCAACTCCGCTGCCCGTCAGCGTCATCAGATTCAAGTTGTTCTGCTTAGAGGGAATCGCATGCTCAAGTCGATTCGTGCCAACAAGGTAAGTGATCAGATCAGAAAGGGGTAAAGGTTATTAGCACACAATATGGGATATATGCAAAAGAAATATACTAGGGTTCGAATACTTCTGATGCTCAATTTCGTCTTGTCCGTCTGGCACTTATTATTCAAACCAAATATAACTGTTGAGGAACGGTGGCAACTCTGTCATTTGCCAATTTAATGAATTAACATGTAAATGTATTATTTAACATTAGAAATGTATCGATACCGCTGCGTCGGTAATTTACTCACAAATTTATGTTAGAAATTAGTATTAAGAGCTTTCGATCGTGCAAGATCCAATGAGAAATACAGTCCACTATATAAAACCGGTTTATTCCACAACATAAGTTTGGTCCTTCAAACCGGGATTATCTTGTATTGGGATTGATTGCGTTTAATACTCGCGGAAAATCAACTATGGAACAACTCAAGGCCTTGATGAAATCTCGTGGTCCGCTTAAGGCAAGCATCACGCGGATATGGACATGGGCTCGTGGAGCAGATACAACAACATCATCAGAGGTTACAGCAAGAAAAGAGCAACTTCAAGCTCTTTGGAAACAATTCACAGAACTCGGCAATTCCACAGCTCTTCTAGACGAGGTTGAAGGGTATGTGGATCCCGAGGAGGACAATGCATTCAACGAGGAAACGTATTTGCAGACATATGCAATGCTTTTGGAAAGGATTGGATCTCCGCATCCAACTACATCTACAACAAGCAATGGGGATGACAGCACCGGGCTTCATCAAAACGACGCAATAATCAATTTGTTGCAACAACAACATCAACTTTTCAAACGGCTAGCTGTAAATCAATCAGCAAGAAATGCAACGGCTTTTGGCGCCGTCGCGACGGGCGACGCAAGTAACATCAAATTCTTCGGCGGGACGCGCATCAGACGCGACATCAGGGTTGCCAAGCGAATTACCAAAAATTCAAATCAAACGGTTTGCTGGCCAGCTTTTCAAGACACACATATATGAATGTATGATTCATAGCAAGCAGCATTTGTCGAATACACAGAAATTTCATTTCGATTGCTGGATTATATATCTCTTATTGGAAAAACTTGACGCTGACACACGGCGTAGATGGATCGAGGAGGAGGAGTTTTTCAAATTTTTGGATGCTCGATGCGAGGAATTAGAATTAAGCAAACGAGAGACAGCTGTTGGAGGCAAATCGGCAGCACAAGGGAAAAAAAGAAACGGATTACACAATCAATAATTGCGGTGGAAGGTGCTGCGTGCACTAAATGTCGGTCAACAGAGCACACTTTATATGGTTGTCAACAGTTTTTGGATATGGCAGGAGAGCAACGCAGATCGTTTGTGAAGGCAAAATCACTTTGTTATAATTGCTTAAAGCCTGGCCATGGGGTTAGCAAGTGCAAGTCGACATACAAATGCAGGCAATGTAAAGGTCACCACCACAGGGTACTCAGCTTCAAGTCGAGTGGAATCAACAGCAAACTTCACAGGACACAGCAACGACCTTTAATCATAGGCACATATACAGAACACAGGCGCAACAGTATGTGCACAAGGTAGTGGATCACCTACTCAGCCAAACGGAGGACACAGAAGCGTATTACCTACCGCCGTGGCCTATGTAAAGAGTGGAGATTACGTTACATGTCGACTCTTATTAGACACCGGGTCCGAATTATCATACATATCGGAACGTTGCAAACACGCTCTGGGATTGGCATGTTCACCGTCACACATCTTGGTCTCGGGAATATCTTCGGCAGCGGCTGACACCACAAGGGGTTGCAGCACACTTCAAATCAGGTCTCGGCTCTCGGATTACGAATTGGTTGTCAAGACCCATGTGCTTGGCAAAATTACTTCATCAATGGAGAGGCAAATCCTAGACACTTCAGTACTTGACAAGTTCAAGGATCTTCAAATGACAGACACGGCTTTCAATACACCTGCACCAATCGATATATTACTTGGTAGCGAACACGTATGGAGTACACTCACAGGAAAAAAGATATGCGACAACGAGGGCAATCTCATTGCCATTTTATCAGTTTTTGGATGGGTTATTACATCGCTAATGTTTAACCAAAGCAATCAAGCTATCTCGCTTACTACAACAACGGATATCAATGCAACGCTTCAGAGGTTTTGGGAATTAGAAAACGTTAGTAACATCACAAAAAGGGAACCTGACCATGAGCAGGTGGAGAATCGCTTTCTCACTACACACACACGAGATGCGGATGGGAAGTATATCGTGGAACTTCTATTCAATACAACGGATCCTGCACATGCGCGAAGTGCCAGAAGACGAAAACAATGGAAGGCAGCAGTTCTATCTATCACACCATTCGGTACTAGGTCGAAAGCTAAGGGTGGTTTTCGACGGGTCATTTCGCGATGAAAATGGCAAATCTTTAAGCGATACACTATTCACTGGATCAAGTATACAGCGCGACTTGTTTGCTGTATGTCTTCGTATTCGAATCTACAAGTATGTACTCTCAGCGGATATTGTCAAGATATTTCGCCTAATCTGGGTAGCAGACAAACTTCAGGATTTTCAAAAAATCGTCTGGAGGAAGGATCCATCCGGTCCATTCAAACACTTCAAGCTTTGCACTTCATGCGCACCATTTCTGTCGGTGCGTGTGTTGTATTCATACATTTCCAAATGCAGCAAAACTGTTGCTGGAGGATTTTTATGTCGATGACGTACTTACTGGATCGAACAGTGAGGAGGAACTACTACTGAACAAAAAGGAACTCATTCAACTGATGGCCTGCGCTGATCTCGAACTTGGGAAATGGGTGTCAAATACAACCCGTATACAAACAGAAGATATCGATTCGTCACAGTCAGCTCAATCGTCACCGGTATAGGTACTCGGCCTCTAATGGCATCCTGGGGAAGATACATTATCATATAACGTCGGACTTTGTGCGAATCCCGATTGCACAAAGAGGCAAGTCCTGTCAGATATCGCACGAATATTCGACCCTCTTGGACTTTTGGCTCCTATCATCGTTCAATTTAAAATTATGTTTCAAAGTCTTTGGCTTCTCAGTTTGGATTGGGACTCACCACTTCCCAATAAATTAGCCAGCAATTGGCTCAAATCGCGTACTGATCTGAACACATTAAAGGATTTTAAACTACCACGGCTGGTTGTCAACGCCGCGGACAACATTCAACTGCATGCATTCTCCGATGCATCTACCAAGGCATACGCTGCTGTAGTGTACAGCGGAGTAATTCATCAAGATGGTTCCATTTCGGTATCGTTGATGACATCAAAGACAAGGGTGGCTCCCCTCAAGCAGCAATCAGTGCCGCGCCTAGAGCTCTGTGCAGCTCTGCTTTTGAGCAAGCTTATACGTTCAATCAAGGCCGCACTTCGAAATAAGGATATAACAGTGTATGCATGGTGCGACTCAACGATCGTACTTTCCTGGCTATCACACCTTCCAGCTCAATTAAAAACCTTCGTTGGAAACCAAACTTCCCAAATTCTGGACATCATTCCAAGGCATGAGTGGCGACATGTTGACTCAAAATCCAATCCAGCAGACTGTGCTTCCAGAGGCATGATGACTGCAGAGCTCATCAAGTTCCCATTGTGGTGGAACGGACCATCATTGGTTTGGACAAGGAACAATTTGCAGAAAAAGTGAACATTTCACAGCACGGCTCATTTATTCCAGATAAACGCATGCAGGAGGAAGTCAAAATCAATTGTTTGACAACAGTGGCTGGAGAAACTCCAGTGAATCGCATTGATGAACTCATTCGACGATGTTCATCCTGGTCAAGGCTTGTACACATTATGACGTATGTTCTTGGGTTTATCCATCACATAAAGAATCCATCCATGAAGGAAGTCTCAAACTCGCTTAAGTTTGAGGAATTGCAAGCAGCGCGGAATGTTGGTTTGCGACAGGCACAAACATGTTTTGAGGAAGAGTACCAATTACTTCGCAACAATTAATCACTGAAGAGCCGATCTCATCTAGCCAAACTCACCAATGATCGGCAAGGACAATCTACTACGGGTCGGTGGGCGGTTGCGTTACTCGCAGCTGCCAACAAAGACAAAACATCCAATTTTGTTACCGAAGCATTATCGTATTACTCATCTCATTCTGGAGCATGAGCATCGCAGGAACTTACACCCCGGCGTATCAGTACTGTTCGTTATAATTTGACAGCACTTTTGGATACTGGGCGCAAGGAATCTCATTCGGAAACTGACACACGACTGCTTGGCATGCTTTCGGCAAAGGCAGCACAAGGCACATCAAAAAATGGCGGATTTGCCCAGAGTACGCATTACTCAAGCGCTTCCCTTCGTTAATACTGGATGCGATTACGCTGGACCATTTCTCTTGAAGGATGCAGAGGTGCGCTAGCCGCGCATAAGCAAGGGCTACATATGCCTATTCGTTTGCCTAGTCACCTCGGCAATACACTGGGGAGGAAAATGGGAATCGGCAGTTCGATCAGTAAAGTTACACTTACGGCGCGTCATTGGAAATTCGACCCTTACTTACGAACAGATGCGGACACTACTTGCCCAAGTTAACGCAGTAGTTATGGTAATTCACGGCCACTTTGTTACTCATCGGACACTGAGGTGAACTATTTATCTCCAGCGTATTTCCTGATCGGAAGGGCAACGTCCCAAATGGAGCACACCAACTCCTAATGTTTCAGTTGGAAACATCGTGCTTATCAAGGAATCAAACACACCGACATCGTGGCACCTAGCACGAGTTATCGAAATCTACCCAGGAAAGGACAATTTGGTACGAGCTGTTAAGCTAAGGACAGCCTCAGGAGAGCTTATTCGACCTATTACTAAGATTGCCGTCTTGCCTTATTCAGAAACAATGTTCCAGGGCGGGCCGAGATGTTGAGGAACGGTGGCAACTCTGTCATTTGCCAATTTAATGAATTAACATGTAAACGTATTATTTAACATTAGAAATCTATCGATACCGCTGCGTCGGTAATTTACTCACAAATTTATGTTAGAAATTAGTATTAAGAGAGCTTTCGATCGTGCAAGATCCAATGAGAAATCCAGTCCACTATAAAACACCGTTTTATTCCACAACAATAACTTTATTCACTTCTTTCTCAATATCTGCCTTTACAAGCAGTTTCTCAAAACAGAACCGGAGTTGACTGTACTGAAGAACTTCCTGGAGTGGCTATCGAAACTGGAGTCGAGGCATGGCAAGCCCGACGGCATCATTCTGCTCTATCACGAGGAACACAGTTTTATACCGCACATGGTGCTGCAGGCACTGCAAAAGTATGGCCTGCTCGAGGAGTTCAATAAAATAATAAAATGCTTTTTGAATTGCAATAACCTGGCCAAAACATATTTGGGTGATCCAGAGCATAAGTATGTGGGTCTCGGCCAACTCTCCTCGCTGCTGTCCAAGAGCAAAGATCATGCAAAATTCAAGAAGGGTTGCGCACGTGCACGTGCCCGGATGGTCTTCGATGTGGCACTGCAACTGTTGAATCGGGATCGCAAATCCGATACACAGTCGTCGTTCGAGAATATCAACAATCTGTATTTCATTCTCAAACCATTTACAGAAAACATTGAGGATCACCTCAGGGAACTGGATGTCGAGAATGAGAATCTCAGGCGCGAGGACACATTCCGTCCTGTGTTCGTCAGTTACTTTGAAACGAACACGCATCGTGCACGCGCCATCAAATTTCGCAGTGTCCTTGCTGAAAATGGACTCGATCTGCACACGTTGCAGAATCATTGGCGCGATAAGCGTCAGGATGGTCTTGTGGCCGTGCTGCGTGGCCTGGACGACTTGACCATCAAGCAGAAGGCCGAGTTGGCCGGCCTGCTGGACAGTTACTTTGATCCGAGAAAGAACATCATTAAGCCGCCTGCTCGATTCATACGTTATCGCCGTCGCTCGCGTGATACGGAGCAAACGGAAGAGTGTGCATCATCTGTTGAATCAAAGTTGGAGGCCGATAAACCACCTAAAATTGCCAAAGCTACCTTAAATAACACCAAAAGCTCTAAACACCCAAAGCAAAATGAGCAAACCGATAAGCCCCAAATCAAATCTACCAAATCGTTTCCGAAACACTCGACTGCAGAAGCCACAGCAAAGTCTTTTCTCCTGGCTTCCAAAAAGTAATCCAATTTCATATTTCTTTACAAATCACAAAGCGAGTTTAAGACGAACTTACTTAACTGAAAAAGGTGATGAAATTATTTTACAATGTAGCGCAATCAGCTTTGTTTTCTTGTTTAACAGCACCAAAATTAACTACAAAAGCGTTAAAAAACAATATTTGTATTCAAACAGACAATTCAAAAATTGTTGTAAAAATTTTCGAAAGTATCCTTCAAAATGCTAAGTTGAAAGAATAGTTGAAAATGTTTATAAAACTTTTGGTAAGATTTTTTTTAAATTAAATATAATTACCGAGTACAAATCAAAGTGTTTCATATATTAACGTTCCCAGATAATAGCTAAGATTTATTTTTGAATCGCTCCTAAATAAAAACAAACAAAAAAGAAAGACTACCTTCGCCACGTCGAAGGTTCCATACTCTTGTAGTTACTCCCAATAATAAATCGGCCGATGGGTTCTATGGCAGCTTAACGATATATCTGTCCGATTTTGAAGAAATTTTCACAACCCTTAAAGGACATACTTGGAGAAATATCGGGAAAATTGCATGGGTTCTATGGCAACTATACGATATATTGGTCCGATGCAGCGTGTTCCGACATATTTACAGCGTACAGCAATAAGAAACATGTATACCAAGTTTCATTAATAGCTTTAAAACTGAGAGACTAGCATGCATTGCAACAAACAGACGGTGAGACGAATTACAGAACAGACGGACATGGCTTGTTCGACTTCCCTGCTGATGCTTAAGAATATATATTTTTTATATGGTCGGAGATTAGGAGGATTCTTACGTTTTTTCAGCATTTTTATATTTTATTTAAATTCGTAATTATTAGTTTCTTAAAAAAAATGAATATAGTTTTCCGTATACCATAGACCAGTTCGTATGAAACCTGCCAATAGTTGGCCCTGTTTGAGGGTCTTTCAATTTGGCAATCGTTGCTGCGAAATGCTTATATAATTAGCAACAAACGGTTACAAATTGTATTTCGAGCGACTTTTGTGCTCGCATTTTAATTGCAAAATTGTTCGCAAATTTTCGAGCCAAAGACAGACGTAATAGTTTTGCCTGGCAACTCGAATGAGGAAGGGGGAGGGGGAACGGTGGTCTGGGTTGGTATATATTGTGGTGGTGAGGCTTGCAGGACGAAATGAGATTTCAACCGCGAACAGAGGCAAACAATTTCTGCTTTGGCCCGTGACGCTGGCTCCATGCGCTCGCAATAAAATAACAATCAACGCAAGCCGCGGCAGTTCCGTGGTAAATGCATGAGGTGTGGCACAAACGGGCGGAGCGGGGTAATAAGGGCACTGGGAGAAGGGGCAGAGCATAGTAGCAGGGTGTGCGGTCGCACAGTCAGCTTGGCACCCTTCAACCCGACAAAATCGAGGCAAACGCACTTTATTTTTGACCCACAAAAAGTAGAGGAGCCAACTTCCAGCTCCAGCCCCTGGCCCTGCCCCCCTTCACTTCTGTTTCGTTGCCAACGGTTACATCTCTGCCCTTTCCCACACCCCCCGCAAAAACCCTCGAGAACTTTGCGATGCTCCAGCATTTGTGAGTTTCATTTCAAAAGTTCGTTCAGTTCGTTTGGCATTTGTTTCCACAAATTAATGAAATAATTTAAATCTCTTAATTGAAGTAAATTGTGCATGCCTGTTAAGCGTCCCAAATGCTTTTGAAAAGATACAATCATAATTTATGTAGCCTGGCGATACCTTTTGCCACTCGTACATGAAGCTTTGAGGAAATTTTCAAAATTTATATTAACATTGCATAGCTAGAAGAGAGGTGGTGGGCGTGGCATCTAAAATTTAAAATTAACTGGTTAAGCAGACAATATACAGAAATCTTTGTGGCAAATTTGGTTTCTTCAGCTTTTATAACAGCTCAGATCTATGTGTTTACACAGCAGATGGACAGACGGTCAGACGGACGAACATTGCTCAATCAACTTAAGTAGTACTCCTGTGAAAGAATATATCTACTTTTTGAGCGCGGGCGTTCTTTAATTGTACTGTGCGGGCAGGTTCTCGATACATAAGTGACAACTGTTGCAAGTAGATATCTTTAAAATGCATGAGTATTACAAGTCTTGCAATTAAACTATTTGATATTGTAATACGACTAGCTTAACCAATGTTGTTTTTTGTCCAAAAGTCCAACCAGTAGCTTTGGCTCAAATTTTTATACCATTCGACCATTGAAAATGCTTGTATGTAACAAGCAGAAGGAGGCGTGGCAGGCCCCACAAAGTATATATATTCTGACTTAGGATCACCAGCCGAGTCAATTGAGCCAAGTCCGTCTGTCTGTCCGTCTGTACTTTTGAACGTCTAGATCTCAGCTATTATAAAAGCTAGAGACACCAAATGTCACATGAAGGTTCCTGTATACCATAGTCAATCGAGTTTATTTGCAATTTTTTATGCCACGCCCACCGCCCACACAAAGCGATAATTTACGATTATCAGGAGATCAGAAGCTATTCATCTAAACGTTCTCCATAGTTACACTGCTTGCGCCTTTGCAGCATATCGCGACATCATCGTCCCGATGCTTCGTTTCAGCCGTAACGTGTGTAAAGCTGACTGCTACGACATGACTACTATGACTTGAAAAACCGTTCATAGAAGTCAAGGACTAACCTAAATTAAAGCAATAACATGTTTACACTATACCATAGTTAACATTTATTTATATGTAGGTAAGTATAGACAAAAAATTAGGTGAATCACTTACTTCGTTTATGCTAATGAATTCTTGAATACGTGCAGTAAAAATTGGTCTGAGTCTTTGGAAGATCATCGAGTTCATGCACGACTTTCGCTTGCATTCATCGCGTACAGATGCCACCTAATGCAATTGAGTGTGGAGGCTAAATTCAAAAACAGCTTTTATGCTACAGGCTACATTCGTGAAATAGAAATAAATGATAAAAATGAATTCATACAATGATGATTGGCATAGCCTAGGCATTGTGCAAAGTTATATCGTTTGATTTTTCCTCACTTTATGACCAGTTAAAGTAGCAACCGATTTAACTTTATGCATTGGGTCAATACATGTATTTGCTGTTATGCTTTTGTTTTTTCCCAATTTATAAAATGATTTCATTAATGGAGCTATGCATAAAGACTGTCACAATGAACTTTCATTTGGAGTTTGGCCGCAACACGTGAAATGATCTACGCATAAACATGTTTCATGTATGTGCTAACGAAAGCAAGAAATTTCTCACATGGATCTACGCAAATGCTATGGTGTGCCGTGTGTATCTGTGGCATGAACTCAAAGATAAATTATGCTAACAAGCTGCAAATTAAGTTTGCCATCTAATGTGCAATATTGCGTAATTGCAATTTGTGCGGACTTCGCTACTTTAGACGAGAGCGTCCTGATAATTGCAACTTTGGCACATCCTTTGACAGCTCTGAGCTTTGTGCACGCAAACAAATGAACAATTGTCTCACAACTGAGTGTGTGTGTGCGGCTGAGTGTGTGCGTATGTGTGTGTGTGTGTGTGTGTGTGTGGGCGTGACCATGAGCTAATGAGCGTGTCAACAGCATTCGAAGAGTGATTGAATGAGTGAGAGAGCGTGAGAGTGAGCGAGTTGAAAAATAATGAAAATGTTCGGGCGACAATTTCTAATAACTTGTTGACAATTCAAATTATGCAGATAAGTTCGAGGAGGCTTGCAAGCTGTGCGGCTTAAATATGCATGCGTCCGGCACATACGCATACAAACGCATAAACACCCGGAGTTATATGCAGATATGCAGATAGTACAACACTTGCCTGTACAATTGCCCACAAAGTGCGTTTATTTATGTTAATTTAAATCAACATGCAAAAATTAGCGCTTGACATGGCAGACAGACAGACTAACAGACAGAAAGAGTAGGAGATTGGGAAGCAGGGACGGGGGGGTGCATTGCGGCAGGCAGAAACCATTTAATTTACTTAATTACTTGGCCCTTGATTAACATATTTAAATGAAATGCCGCAATGCTGGCAAATTATTTCACTTAGTCAGGGGCGACGCAACAACGGGAGGATTCTAACCTGATGACATGCCACGGCAGCAGCAGAGGAGCGGGAGGGGGAGAAGTGGGCGAGGTGCGTGTCAACATAATGCACGCCTGATTGCCGCCCAACAACACACAACACACAACATGCCCTGTCTGCACTGACTCAGCACTTTTTGAGTGGTCTTCAACCTCCCCCACCCCCGTCCCGGGCTGAATGTGAATTTGAATTTTGGAAACTCGGTTTTGAATTTGAATTCTGGTGGTTTTCGGTTTACTGTACTCGGTTTGTCGGTTTTCGATATGGACTCTGGGCAAGTTTATTGTTTGCCACGTCTGCGGCTGCATGTTATGCCGATTTGTGTCAAGTGTTTTTGGCCACAAATAATTTTCAATTGGCAATTGCATTGCGAATCGCATTAATTAGCTGACTATTTAGCTGAGTGCCTGGGCAAACTACAATTTGCAGCTGATTAGCTAATCAAATGCCTGCTCAGCTCTGCTGAGCTCAAGTGCTCTGCCAGCAACTTCAGGTGCGCGGGCAGGCATCTTTGTGGTCCCTCGAAAGTGGCTCAAGTGGCCCACGGTGCGAGCACTTGACTAATTGGGCATCTCAATCGACAGAGAGAGAGAGAGAGAGAGAGAGAGAGAGAGAGAGACTTCTATTGCAGAGCCCTTACAGCCTTTAAGGACTGTGTTTTTTTCTCTTTCTGTACAGGTGAGCTAATTAGCAATTAATCGGATTAAGCTACACGTGCAGGCAAATCTATTGACAATAAGACAAAATTGCGGGCACAGTTTAGTGTTTGGATACCCTACAATAATTCAATCAATAAAGTATAAAATGGTTATCCCCAAAAGCTAGAAACACCAAATTTCACATTTAGGTTTCTGTATTCCATAGGCTGATCACGTATATGGATCATTTACGATTATTGGGAAATATATTGAAGTTACAGCTTTCTGCTTTGGTATTAATAAAGAATCGAATATAAATCTAGTCTCCAAATTACAATCCGATCGAAGAATAAACACAGAAGTTATTCAAGTAAATGTTTTTCATAGTTCCCCTGTCCGCTTTATTGAAACATATCGTGATACGTCGCTTTAATCTTTGTGTGTGTGGCAGAAAGTGTGTGTGAGATCAAGTAAGCAAGGCTAAATGCTATGAAGCTTTTGTAGTGGCGCCATTCATTGACCTTTCTGTTGTGCAACTACGAAGTTGGTCGAATGGTATCTTACAGTCAGGCGTGCTCGACTGTAGCTTTCCTTACTTGTCATACCATTCGACCATTAACAATGCTCAAAAATGGTATACTAAGATTGTGCAAATGTATGTAACAGACAGGAGGAGGCGTGGCAAAACCCCTAAAAGTCTACAGATTTTAGCTCAAGGCCACAAGCCGAGTCGATTGAGCCATGTCCGTCTATCTGTCCGTCACGTGTCTGTGTGAATACAAACAGATCTCAGCTATAATAAAAACTAGAGACACCACATTTCACATGAAGGGCTGATCAAGTATATTATCGGGCTGATCAAGTATATTATCAAATTTTGCTGCCCACGCAAATCGATAATCAATTCCCGAAATTAAAATCCGATCGGAAAATAAGAACATAAATTATTCCTGAAAAAGTTGTCCATAGTTCGACTGATTGTGCCTTTGCAAAAAATGGTGATGTCATCATAGCATCATAGCAATGCCGAAAAGCCGTAGTGTGTGTGAAGCTGATTGCTATGACGTTTTTATATGTAGGTGGCGCTATTCAAAGGTAGATTTAATTTAAACAGATGAACTTTCGCTGAGTTTTTTGAAGGAAATAAAAGTGGGATAGTTTGTTTCGGAACTGGGCGAAGGTTATCTTACTGTCGGGTGCGTTCGACTGTAGCTTTCCTTACTTGATTTTGGTTTTATTTATTCCCGCGAAAAACACATTTATTATTTTAAGTTGAGAGCACTGCACATAAAATTGGATAAGCTACATGAGTATTGCCTTACCATATGTATTTTTTATTCATTAACTGAAATAAAATTGACAAAATTGACAAGCAATAAACGGGCATAGCCAAGTCGATTTACCCATCATGACTTGTCTGTAGTCAACATATGTATATGCATAAATGTTCTTTGAACTTCTTCTGCCTGAGAGTAAGTAAGTAGCTTTTAGTAGATTTTATTTCAACGATCCCAAAAATTAATTGACTGCCATTTTGAGATATCACTAGTTTAAAAAATTCAAAGCAAGTTGCAAATCAATTCATGCTTATCGCCAAGGTAGCCAGAGAATGGATACGAATGAGCTAATATAACTGATAGAGGGAATCAAATCTCTAGATAAAAGAAGCCGTCCTATTAGGCCGAATCGCAACTTCTGTAGGCAAAACAAAGACGAAGAGCAATGCGAATCAAATGCAAATGCAGGCAAATTAATGTGGGCAACCTAATAGCAGCGAACAAAGAAGACGCAGACGAAAATGAAGAAGGTAAAGACGATGGCAAACAAATTGACAATTGGTTGCTCGAGAATGGTACGAGTACTCCGAGTATGCCCCTTTATAATTTGCCATTCGAAGTTGACAGAAGTCGCTGTGGAGTCGAGAAGCCGCAAAAGCCCCCCCTCAGGCCAAGCCGGAACAGGTTCACCATTCAGGCTAAGCAGATTAAATGCCTTATGCGCGCTTGCCTGAGCCCCGTTGCCGGGGAGACCAGGATCAGTCGCGATGAGGATAAAAATAGCAGTTCCACCAAGGACCAAGAACTCTATGTCTGCGTTGCTGCAGGTAGAAAACGTACGTTCTATGTATATGTAGCGAGGTGTTTGCACGTGTATGACGCATGCCACGTCTGAGCTGTCGATAGCCGGAAGCGTGGCCAAAGGACACGAGCAGAGCCGGGACCAGTCGGAGCCACAGCCGGTAACGGTGCCGGAGCTACCTAAAAAGCGCCATAAATAAATTTAAATTGCGCCAAAAATCGCACGCTATTATTATTATTTATTATGTAAGCTATTTTTTCCTGGCACTTGTGTGTGTGTGCGTTTGTGTGTGTGTGAGCGCGTGTGTGTTGTGCATGCGGGCTGCGCAGCGCAAAAACTTTATTAGAACTTTTTGGCAAAATCAACGTTGAACAACTTTAAGCAATTTAATGTGCCGCCCGCCAATTTCGCACTGACTTTTTCTTCTCTCTCTCTCTCTCTCTCTCTCTCTCTCTCTCTCTCTCTCTCTCTCTCCTGCCTGCCTGCTTGCCCATTAGCGGCCTCCCTTTCTCTCCATGTCGCAACATTAGAAATTGCTATGCGAAGTGGCCTTGTTCCGCAGAAATCAAGTAATTATTGTTATATAGAAACGCCAGTTGAGCAAGCAAGGAATATGCAATGCAGACGAGTGGATACCCTGTAAACGATGAGTGGATACCCTGCCTCAACATTTTAAAAAGCAGAAAGAAGAAAATTTTTTTGGAAGGAACTAGAATGGAGCTGAAATTGGAACCAAAGAATGAACCTTTTTTTATTATATACAGTTATTTAACGTCAACTTAAAGCAGTCACATTAAATTAAGTACAAAATAAAATATTTAAATTATCGAAAAAGCTGCGATTCAATTCGAAGTGAATATTTAAACTTTAAAACTTGAAATGGCATTTAAGCGAGAACCGGAACCAGCACGTAAGACAAATTTGTAATCAGAATAGAATGTAAACTCTCAGTTCCAATGCTTAGAGTGGAAAAGAAACTTCAACATCATATAAGAACTACTAGCAAAGTTCAAAACACAAGAGACTTTTTGAAACCAAAAACCATTACTAAAGTAAGAGAAAGCCAACTGAACCAGATCCGATTGCCGCAGCCCTAGTTAACCGTTAGAGGTAAGAGTTCCCGAAAACCCGCACCCCCAATGAGTTCTGCCGAAACAACATCACTAAAACTAATTAACTTTGTCGCCAGGGCAACCAAGAATGTCTCCTGGTTCAGCTGCATGCGGTTCTCTCGCTCTCTCGCTCTCATTTTCTCTTTCTCTCTGTGGTTGGTCCACACGGGCTCCCCAGCCTCCTGGGGTTCCAGTTCGTCGACTTTAATGCAAATTTCAAGCTTCGACGCGTTTCGCACTAATAGAAATAACATATGTATGTACCATACACCACATACATACACACATAACGGATTCTTGCACACTCAGTTATTGAATTTATTCTTTGTATATCGTACAATATTATGTGGTTTTGGTTTTTCTGCGACAATAAAAATAATTTGTATCTCGTAAGTATGCATTATAGTTGTGATCATCGTCTTTATATACTTATGATGTCCATATACATATATACTTATATAATATATGTATGTTATATATTCATGGACTCCACTAACTTAAGCCATCGTTGCGGCTTAAAAGGGAGTTGATGAAACGTAAACTCAATCGAAATGAAATTGAAATTAAATGCATTAGTTATATGTATATGTATATGTATATGTATATCTATATGTATATGTATATGTATATGTATACGAATATGTATATGTATATGTATATATGTATATATACGTATAGGTGTATTGGTTTATTAGTTATTCAATAGACAAAAAAATTTACACCATAGATGTCTCTAGATAATTATTTTGTGCAAGTTCTAATATCCGTTTCGAGTGGCTTATCTATGATTAAAGGAACCCCTTTTATAGATAGATAGATTGGCAAATAATCTTAAGTATTTTATCTTAGTAATTTGTTACGACTATGAAATTTGCGTAATTTTCGCTACAATTGATCATATACTATATGTTTGTTTGTATATATATATATATATATATATACCATATATGCAGATTCTGCAGCCAGATTGTATAATATAATATATTTTAGCTTTAGTTTTTGATTTCGATTTCGATTGGGGTTTCTTGGGGGAGGAGGAAAAGCTGACTAGTTTGGTAGTTTTCCGTTTTCCATAGCTTTTTTTTTATATACTAAACACATATCGTTGCTGTTGTTGGCATTGGTGTTATGGGTGTTGTTGTTCCTTCTTCAATTTGATATGTGGCAAATGCTTAGTGGACTACAGAAGAAGCTATACGATATAGTACTACATATATCGCATTCTCTTTCTTCCCCATCGGGCTGTTTGCAGTTGTTAGTGTTTGGTGCTTTTGGTTCTTTCTTCGCTTTTGATATACATTGTACACATACACACACACACATACACATACACATACTCACACGTACACACACACATACACATTCAGACACACCCACAGTTACACAAACAAGAAGCACATACCAAAATTAAAGTAAAAACTAGTAGGCAAGCTACAGTCGAGTACACTCGACTGTTATATACCCGCTACCCAGCTGCTCGTACATCATGCGAAACAATAAAGAACGGCTACAACCATATTTTGACTGTAAAAGGCCATGGACTCACTATATTGATGCAAAGTCAAAATGTAAAAGCATGAAAAAAAATTTTTGCACACATTTCATTTTTGACGCGGGCGGGACTCGAACCCGTAAATGTATAATAGTTCGTTTTGCAGTCCACTACTTAACCCATTTGACCGCCGTACACCTACGCACTATTCGGCCCAATGCAGCTATGGAAAACGTGGAGTTGAATAACTTCTGTGTTTATTTATATATACTTTATGGGGTCGGAGATGTTTTCTTCTGCCAGTTACATAATTTTTCGGTTTGAACATATGTAGTTATAATACCCTTCTACTCTATGAGTGCGGGTATAAGAAATAAAAAATTGCAAATTTTGTTTCGATTTCCATAGGTTAGTGGGTATACTCCACATGGATACATACATATACGTATATGTATGTCCAATTTGGGGGCAATCGCATAAGTTGTGGTCAGTGGTAATGTTTTCTTCTCATAACTGCATTTCGGTATATAAAAAGTACAAATTAATTTTATTTGCACTTTGAGAATTTGGCAACAAAAAAGGCATAAGACTCTGCATCGAAAAATGTAATAGGTGTGTGCATGTTTCCCCTCTCTCTTACGCCCTTTCACTCTCTCTCTCTTTCTCTGTCTCATTCAGATGCACACATACAGACTCAGACACATACACACATACACTCACGTCCTCATGTCCGCAATATCTTTATGTTGCCCACACCCTATCTTTTTCTTTTCCTGTTAACTATCCCTCTCTTTTTACACATACTACGATATTGTACATAAATAGTTATACAAATAGCTAGTTACACATTACAAAATGTTTATATCTACTACTACATACATACACAGATGTTACATACACGTACACATTCATAAATGTAGCTTAACTTAAACGAAATACGATTTCTTCGCTAACTTATATTCTGTTCTGCTTTGTTTCTTTGTTTTGTTCGTGCTGTTGTTGTTGTTTATGCTCTTATTGCTGTTGTTGTTGTTGTTGTTGCTCTTTTGTTTATTTGCTCTTAAGTCTCGGCTTTGGTACGTTGCGGCGCAGAAGATGCGACTTTAAGTCGAAGAATTCCTGCGGCCAAAATGATGCAATATATCGTATATGGATTTATCGTCAGATATTCTTATCTCGGTTTTCATAGGCACAATGACTGACGTTCGCAGTGGGGGAAATATATTAAATGCTAATACATATACAAATACAAACACTGATACAATTACAAATAGTTTCGATAAAGACTCACACGAAATTCAAATACGAATGCAAATGCGAGAAATTCGAATAAAGAATCAAATAAATTTCGGTTTGCCGAAAAATGCTATAAACTTGCAGCTTAAGTTTAAATCCATCCCAGGATCACATTAACTATATGTATTTTTTTTTTAAATTATACAAAAGGAACATTCACTTCACTGTTTACTAGTATATAAAATAAATCCATCTGAATTCAATTAAGAAACAAAAAAGAAAGGCTACCATCGGCACGCCGAAGATTTGATACCCTTTAAATATTAAATCAGCCGATAAGTTCTATGGCAGCTTAACGATATATCTGTCCGATTTAAATAAAATTACGTACTGAAACATATATTAAGGAAGTAGTTATCATAGCGACAACTTAAAATTTATAAAAGTCGGCCGATAGGTGCTTTGGCAGCTATACGATATATCGGTCCTATACAGCTCGTCCCGATTTATTTACAGCGTGCAGCAATTAAAAACATGTATACCAAGTTTCATCAAAATAGCTCTAAAACTGAGAGACTAACTAGTTTGCGTTGCAACAGACAGACGGACAGACGGACATGTCCAGTTCGACTCCCCTGTTGATGCAGATTAAGAAAATATATACTTTATGGGATCGAAGATGTCTCCTAAGGTGCTTTGAAAGCTTCTGGCCAAAATTAATATCCCCTTTGTAGGGGTATACTTATTTAGTATACCACTTAAATAATATTTACAAAGATCTTGACGGTAAGACAAATTTAATCTTTAGGCAGACGACTAAACTTGCTGCAGTAAGTTGGTAAGCTTTATAGCTTTATAGAACATAATTTTCTTCATTCTGCAAGCTTATCAACAAAACATGTGAACAAATTTTGCCTATTAGTAGACCAGACATCCTAACTATAGCTCTGTTTTTTATGAAGGTGTTGTGCGTTGGTTTTTTTTTCTTTTTTGGTTATTCCACTGTTTGGTATTTTATGATATTCCTAATTTTTGGTATTTTTGGTATTTGCAAGACTGTCTGAGATCGGTGAATTTTATTGTTCGCTTTCTTTATGTTTACCAGACCTCACACTTCTTGGTCGGGTTCATGCGTTTATCGGGCTTGCACTGGAAGACCTCAGCGAACTCCTTCATGTTCGATAGCGTGCCAATGACACGGAACTGCGACGGCGAATGCGGATCCTTCTCCATCTGCAGGAGGTTTGTCTCGTCTGTGGTGCTTGAGCACCAAACCTAAAGAGGTTATATACATTGAAATATATATCTATGTGTGTGTACTTCATTATTTACTCACCTGTGCAAAGGATACAAAAAAGAGTTGTGGATGCGTCAGGTTCAAGCCGGGCAGCTTAAGCACATCTGCTTCCTTTTCGGGCTTGGTGCGCAGATAGGCGTGGTAGGCCGCCTTCAGGCCACCATTGTCGGCTATATTTTCGCCTTTATATACAATGATGATGAAAGTATTGGGAAGGGGGGTTATTAGAAGTAGTACTCGACAGTGACTCTGCACGCTAACCAAAATTAAGCTGTCTACCTGGTACCCGGTAATTATAACCCGATTTTTACGCATTTTACGGGGGCGTGGCCAAATTCTAAAGTAAACTCTATGTGTGTCATACAATAAGACCTACTGTCAGCAAATTTGCTAGGCCCAGCTTTTATAGTCTCTGAAATCTTAGTGTTCATACAAATGTAAAGACGTTAAAATCTATATAGTTTTGGATACTTATGTTGTTAAGGAATTCCCTATGGGGCTGGAGATACCTTCTTCTACCTGTTGCTATTTAGGAAGCGGGTATTTATAGTCTTTAGAATATTATGTCCAAGTACCCATTGATCTAGCCCTGATCTGCATCACTTACCCAATGTCTGTTTGCCATTGAGGTTGCGTCCGTTCAGCTTGTACTCACTGTACTGGCGGGCAATGCATTCGGACTTCTCGTTAAAGCGTTCAATGCTCTTCGCATCCCACCAGCGGTTAATGTTTCCAAACTTGTCGTACTCACGACCCTGATCGTCGAAAGCATGGGTCAGTTCATGGCCCATGACAACGCCCATGGCACCGAAGTTAAGACTCTTCGGATTGTTGATGTCAAAGAACGGAGTCTGCAGAATGCCGGCGGGGAATACGATTTGATTTTTGGTGGGCGTGTAGTAGGCATTCACAGTTTGCGGTGTCATGCCCCAATTGGTCTTGTTCACCGGCTGATCGAGACGCTTTAGGTTACTCTTCAAATTGTAGATGGCAACCTGAATGTTATTCTCGAAATACGAATTCGCAGTGATATTCAAATCGGCATACTTCTTGTCCAACTCCTCGGGATTGAGAATGTAGTCGGGGAAACCGATCATATCGGAAATCTCATTGGCCTTATCGATAGCCCGCTCACGCGTCTGCTTGTCTACCCAGCTGAGATTTTGTAAATTGAGTTTAAAGGCTTCACGTATCTCGCCGATCATTTGCTCCGCCGCCGGCTTGGAGACACCATGGAATGCCTGGCGCACGAATATGGCGCCGACTGCAAAGCCAACAACATTGTTGGTGTCGGAGACGCAATACCGCCAGATCTCCTCGCCGCCATCGGAGCCCATCAGCGCCTTACGCACGCCCTTGTACGCATCCCGGAAGGGTTTGGACAAGCAGCTGGTCAGCGTGCGCACGGCCTGCCAGGTCAAGTAGTTGTTAAGCGTGCTAGAAATTCCAAATAGACCCAACTCAGTGCACATTGACATAGGGGGAGGGAGATCACTCACATCTTGCCAGCCTCCGTTTGCTGCATGCTCAGTAGAATGTTGGAGAGGTTCTTAAGAAAGTCCGGTGCATAGACCACCACAACTTCATCCTCGGTGACGCGTCTATTGACCATCTGCATGGCATTATCAAAGTGATCGGTCCAATTAAGGAACGGCGCCAGTTTGGTTAGCTCCTTCAACTTCATAGAGTGGTACATGGCCTCCTCGTTGCGACGATCCTCCATTGGAATGGTAATGTTGGCCAGTTTCTTCTCAAAGTTAATGACTGCTTCCATTTGGATACGGGCATCGGTCTCATTGGCTCCAAGAAGTACACAGATTTTGGTCATATATTCGATATACTCGCTGAGCACCTTGCGGTGTATGTCGGTCTTGTTGTTGTAGTAATCCGCCGTGGGCAATGTGAGGCCACCCTGATCGATCTGTATGACATGTCGCGTGGAGTTCTTGTCATCCTCGCCAATAGCCCAGCCAAACAGGCAGTTGAAATTGTATCTGAAAATGTAAATGTGGATTGAGTATATAACTATATAGTGCATGCGATTGCTAACTTATTGTGCAGTATTTTAAGCGTATTCCCCAACTTCCATTTGGTTACATTGTAACCACTTTGGGTAACGTTCCAGCCACCAATCTCCCGCAACAGATCGTTCATCGGTTTGGCACCCAATTTCTCCATATGCTCATCCACATCCAGACACGACTCGTAGTAGACTTTGGCCTTGCGTTCCGCATCGGACTTGAAACTCTTCGCTGGCTTCTCCAGCACATTGCGTATAATCAACTGATTCATCTGCTCAAGTTTACCAAAGGTTCCCCATGTCGATTTGCCCTCCGGTATGGGATTGTTCTTAATCCATTGATTGCTGTAGGAAAAGTCAAGGTAATTTGTCAATGAACTAATTAGGATATTAAAATCAGATAAAAAATCAGCTCAGTATATAGTATTACTTAAGATATATTGCTATGATCTTATATATCTGGAATACTTTTAAGGTAGCTATCTATTTTAGCTTATATAAAACCAAAATCTTTTCTTCCAAATACCTATAAGTTCTTGATTTATTTTGATATTTTTTGTTGACTGTAGAATTTTCTTTTATTTCCTAGGATACTTTTTAGAACTCTTTAAGACATCAAACTCCCTTTCATTTATAATTTTATGTCTACTCCAATCTTTAATTTCTTACCATGCATATCCATAGAAATCGTCACATGGGTCTACGGTGACATCTATAGATCGAAGTATCTCACTCGAGGCGAATATGCAGTGCTCGTTGAGGCAGGGTAACTTACTGGTCGAGAGCCAGTCTAAGAAAGAAATACAAATTCAGAGATATGCTCCATAAATTTTGGAACTCTATTTACCAACCTTTCTTATGCGGAAGAACGTGTACCACATGTTTGGTATTATCGTTGGAGCTTTTGGAGAAGAGCAGCGTGAGTAGCGTCAGAATGACGAGACCCATGACAAATGTGGTTATTAGCAACCATTTTTCGGTTTTGTTTCGTGATCTCCAGTTCCATGTGGCCTGAAAAAAATATGTTAAGTCCGTTTGTATTTCACATCGATGGACCAATAAAAATTTCCCAATTACTACAGAACTTTGCCAGCTAATGAAAAACAATAAACTGCCTACCAATTTCAACTTTTCTTCTCTCTTGAACTCCCCAAATACTGCACAAACAACTTAAAACAACACAATATATGTATGAAAGTTCAAGCATTAGCTTGTTTAAATAATGATTTCCCTCCCTCCGCGTCTAGACTTTTCGGCGACAGTACTTTGACCCAAATTAATAAAGAGATTAAAGGCAAACAAGTTTACATATACATATATGAATCTTAAAATCAAAGCGATGCGGAATCAGCTTTAGAAATTGTTCAAAAGCTTCCAAGCCCTATTGTGCACAGTTGGGTAACCTTCGGACTAATCAAATTGCCGACTTGCTTTTTGGGTCATTGTCATGCCGGAGACAGAGGGAGATCATCCCCCTATGGATGTCGCTCCAGGCCATTGTTGAATCTCAGCGTGCAGATGTCACCACTGTAAACTACTCAAGTCTCATATCTCATATGCATTAGATACATATATGTATGTATGTATGTACTCTTTATATACAACTTGATTCGACTTACTTACCCGCGCTGTGTGATAGCGTATCTGCATGCCTGTGTGACCCGTCGCCTCGTTCAGCTGGATCCCGCCAATTGAACTTGAATCATCTTCCGTGAACTCGGTCTGTTTGTAGCGTGTCATCTGTAAGTCAAGCAAATCCGAATGATGTTAGTGAAGGAGCGCACTGATCCAGATTTGCATCTGGTTGTGGTCGGATCTGAGCTTATTTAAGGTGTTTGCTCTAAGCTTTTCGCGACATTGTTATACCCCGTTGGAAAATTGCAAGGGAGGCACACCAAATGGAAAAGCACAAACAGTTTTCTTATGGCGCGGAAACAACACTGTTCACACAAATAGAAACACTCTGGAGTCCTATCTAATTATTATAAAATAATAAGAAAGAATTTGATATAATTTTTGGAAGCATAAGGAGAATGATTTAAAAAATATGTTAAAAAATATTTTTTTTTAAATATATTTTTCCGGTGATGTCTAGAAACGAACTAATTTTGTATGCAGAACTTAAAATTTATTTTTTTAATTTTAATTTACGCAAAAACAAAATTAAGAAAATTGGTGATAACTAGAGTCTCATCTATAATGAGTTTCAGAATTTTCGGCTCACATTCGACCTTTCTTTCAAGTGGTTCTAAGTGCGTGACGAGCACTGTACGTAAGTGCTTATTTGCTTACTTATTGTTGATCTGATAAAAGAGTGAAATATTTTAACATTTCGCACCAACAACAACAACAAAAACAACAACAAGAGCAGCGACAGACCGACAGACAATTGTCGGCACATGCGGGCCGAACATTGTTTTGTATCGCTTTTGGGGGGACTGCGGGGGAACGTCGCTCGTCAAAGCTTTTGGGGCGCTCTCTTTTGCTCTGTATATTTTCACTTCTTCTCACTCTCCCCATTTTCTGTATTTCGACGTATATAAAGCTTTTGTTATAATTCTCACATTTTCGCAATTTCGGTTGTCGGACGCTTTTCACACAGATCGCGCAGCGTCGAGAAACTTTGCCGGTCTGATCGCAGCGATATGTAAATATTGAATATATAAATATTCAAGTATATATCTGCATCTGTGTACGCTCTATCTGGATCTACGTACTATCAATCCATTGTCGTTCCACTACTTTGCATGTCAAAAGACACAGCTGATCTACAGACTAAATCAACCCCCAAACAAATCATGCATGCAAATTATGGTGTTTATCTTTGAAGGTGATCTATGTAAATGCTTTCTATGGGAAACTACAAATTATATCTTTTGTTGACAGCGTGTAATCAGTTCTGATAATAAGCGATAAGAACTTAAGGTGCAGTTTTTCCGAATTCCCTGTTAAACTTTTTCAAAACTTACGGTTTTAATTTTGAATATTCAATATAAATTCTTGTTAATTAAAAATTCATTAAATCTCCTGAAATCTGTAAATATCCTTATACTAGCTTCACTTTTAAAATATACACAACTTGAGAACAAAGCTAACCACATCATAGCGATTCGTTGTTGGATAACCGCCAATCGGTTTCAAATAATGGATTAAATCAGGCGCGCCAACTTAATGCTGGACTTTGCAGATAATTTGCACTTTTAGCTAGATAATTTTATTCCATATGTTAGCATTTTATTTGGATTTTATCGCTATTTGCTAGTTAAAATCTTTATGCAAACTCTGTTTGACTCGATAAGCCTTCCATACAGCCTTGTGGCATATTATAGATTACAGGCACACTCACTCACACACACATAATAATGCACACCTACCGTGCGGCAATCGGTGAGCCACATATTCAGCAATTAGATCAAGTGTGCGGCAAATGCTAACAATCAAAATGTACGTAAATCCGCCTAGCTCGTATTTCCCCTCTTGTTGTTGTTCTTTTTGTGGCTAATTGTTTGACTGGATATTCGGTCTGATCGAGTGTGCTGGATGGCCGAGAAGTTAATGCGTAAACACGATTTCCGACGTTCATCCCATGACCGCTCGATTCGCACTGAGCGATGTTGAGCAACGATACTACGCCCGATACCGATGCTGCCTGATGGCGATGCCGATGCCGATGGCATAGAGCGATGGCGATAGCGATAGCCACAGCCAACACGAGGGACCACAAACGAAGCTATATAGTATATATGTGTATGTAGAAGCGTGGGTGTGTGCTCAGTCAACTCCTGCTATTGTTTCTCGCATTGAAATAGTTTTGCACTATAGGCAAATTAATTGAGTCAATTGTGAATGTTCGATGAGTGTGTGCGTGTAAACCTCTCTATTCCTCTTCATCTCTGCCTCGCCCCCCTATCCTATAGGCGTCTGACGCAAAAGAATTTATCGCTAGCAAAATTTGCACTTATTATTTATTGTTATTACCAAACAATTGTGGAACATGTAATTAAGCACCCAATTGCCGGGCCCGGCCCGGCCCTTTTAATAGAAACATTGTAGGGTATTCGTGCGGCTTGCGGGCTTTGTTTTCCTAAGGATTAAATGAATAAAGCTTAACTAAAAAACAAAAAAAAAAAGAAAGCAATGTGGTTGCTTTTTGTAAAAATGTAAGACGTGATCTCAAAATAAATATAAATAAATAAATATTATTGAAAATAACTTAAATTAAGAAAAAACTAGAAAAAGTCGCCCAAGTAGACCGTGTATTATATCAGCTTTTTTTAAAAAACACTTTCACTATTAATATTAATAATAATAAGCAGTTTAATCGTAAAAACATTTTAATCTTATAGCTATATACATAAATTGATTCATTCTGAGGATTTGTCGCTTGAACAAAAAACTTCTTTGCGCTGTTGCCAATTTTCAATTGACGCGTTACGCTTTGCCAGCGTCTACTGTATTTGCTATGTATTGATTTACACTCTGCCTGAACTGGCGCGTTTATCGCCATCGGCCACACACAACATCATAACGCGACGCAAATGAAAACTGTTGCGCAGTTTATTCCCCCTCTCTCTCTCTATCTCTTTCTTTCTGTGCTTGTGCGTGTGTTGTCCCTTGTGCCTGCTGCCAATTCTGAAGGCTTTACCAGATACGTAGTATATGTTTGTGGGACACGCAAGGAGAGGAATTATTTGCCCCAAAGCTAGTGCACAAGCCCATGTAAGCACACAAAAGCCAACACTATCGATGGCAAACAGATATTAAATCGCATTTGCCTTTCAAGTATTTTAGCATAGTAGTAGCCGAAGGTAAACTGATAGCGTAGAAAGACAATTATGAAAAGCTTAGAACACAACTTGAGGCTGGGCCATGTGTTTTTTCTAGCTAAATAAACAGAGCTACGTGTAACAACATAGAAAACTCATCAATCGACGCACGCGTCGGACTGAAACTCAATATTGTTTGGGTCGTTTTTCTGATATTGGATGACTTGATTGACAAACTCGTCAGCTACATATGTGCAAAATTTAACTTGTCTGAACGATTGGAATATCTAGATATATGTAGCTGTAAATTACATTTGGGCATAGCTCACATCAGGGAAAAATCCTTTAGCCAAACAGATAATTTTGCAGAAAACAATGCTTTAGTTATTATTTTTGTATCTTTACAGAGTGCGACTCAATTTTTTTTAATTCTGTAATTTATATCCGCATCATTTGGTAGATTTTCTTGAAATAATCACAATAATTCGAGATAAACATAATAAACAAAATCAAAAATTGGATAAATCAATAAACTAATTATTGGTATTATGGCAGCCAATTTGATTTCTAAAAATTCTTCTTTCATGTAAGCTGCGAATGCAAAAATGTTTATCGCATTATTGAAACGTTATGTCGAACAGATTTTTCGCAACGAATTACGAAAAAAAGGAAACACATGAAATTTCCAAATATTTACAAAAATTTAAACATGATAATCAAAAGTTTCGAACGGTAGAAAGAGATAGCAACAATCATGCGCCAACGCAAAGTAAGCAGCTCTCTTGGCAGTTCGTAAATATTTGCCAAAAATACAAAGGGGGAAATACAGAACGAAAATACTATACAAAATGTTTAAAAATAATGATAATTAAATGTTCTTGACTTTAAAAGGTATTACAATTCTAATATACCCTATATGTCGAAATCTCACTAATTAAACTAGAAAATGAATATTTAATAGTTACGAAGCTGAAAACTTTTTGTTCTGCTGTCATACGAACTTTATGACTTTATGCTGTTCTTACTACACAATTTCAGAGGGTATATTAATTTTGGTCAAAAGTTTACAACGCACCTTAGTAAACATCTCCGATCCAAAAAAATATTTATATTCCTAATCAGCATCGATAGCGGGGTCAAACTACCCATGTCCGTCTGTCCGCCCGTCCGTTTGTCCGTCTGTCTGTTCCAATGCAAACTTGTCTCTCAGTTTTAAAGTTATCTTAATGAAACCTGGTAGCCTTGCTTTCTCTTGCTGCACGCTGTAAATAAGTCGGAGCCGGATCGGAGCGATATATCGTATAGTTGCCATAGAATTTATCGGCCGATTTTCGTCATATTTCAAGATATCGCTTTAAAACTTCACCAAAAGTATGTGCTTTAAGGCTTTAAAGCCTTTCTTTCCTGTTTAATACTCACTGTACTATATGAGCAAGGTCAAGTATAACTATTTGTATTTATTTATATTAATTATTTATTATTATTTAAAGTCATTAAAGTCATTAATTATTTATTTAACTTTAAATATTTTGTTCTTTTTGAATATTTTCTCAATTAATTGTATTATTTATACTATTTATACTCTTATATCAGTTGATAATAATGGAAAACTGATGTCTCAATGGGAATTTAAATATGAATCGCAGCCCAGCGCAGCTGCTGTTCATGCGCCAAATTGCATTTAAGACAAGTTCAACTCTGGTTGCTATCCTGGAAATGTAATCGAATCCCGGCCCCCTACTCTGTCCGTATTCTTTGTGTTGCTCTCTCTCCCCATCGCTCACTCTCTCTCTCTCTGTTGCGTGACATATGTTAGACATATGTCTTGGCTCGAATTGGTTCTGACTTCGTCTCAGACTTCGTCGCAGGCAGCTCCATTTGCTACTCGACTGCAGGCCGATTGCAATTTGTGTATACGCACAACCAAGGGGGGCTGAACAAGTGCCTAGGTAGGGGGACGGCGACTATGGCTAGAAGGCGTGGCACGTGTAGACGCCTTAAGCGGCGCTGATTGAATTACAAAACCAATTAAAAATTTCATTTGCGCAAATTAATGAGCGGACAGATTGAAATATGAGGGGGGGAGGGAAGAGCGAAGCAGGCAGAGCCTGCAGCATTGTTGATAGCGCGCTAAGCAATGGCAAACACAAACAAGCACACACACACACACACACACACACACACACACACAAAACACTTTCTCTCTCTCACACGCACACACACAGATACACACGGGAGAGCGACGCGCGCTCTTGGCCTACCTTTGCGCTCATTTTCTTTGTGCGCCTGAATAGATGCAATAAATTTTTTTCTTCTTCTCCGTCTTCGTTCTTGTTGTTGTTGTTGTTGTGGTTGCTGCTGCAGCTGCTTCACTTCTTTTCTGGGGGAACGCAAGGCGAAGGTAAGGATTATTTTCTATTTTCGATTTTCCATAATTTCCCTTCGCGATTTTCTATCGCTATTTCTGTTGCTTTCTCCTTTCGTTCGCTTTGGTTTATTTTGTTTTGTTTTGTTGTTGCTGCAGCTGCGCCGCCACGTTAATTTGATTTGAGCCACATTTTTCGGGGCCCCGCTGTTCGTCGGCACTGTTCGTATTGTTTATAAAGTTTTCCCAGAATTTCGCGAGCGTGCGAGCAAAATATGCGTTGTTCTGGTGTTGGGCAGCCGTTGCAACTGTTTGCCGAATTCCACCACCGGAGTCAGCGGACTGTTGGCTCCAAAAAGCCAAGTAATCGCCGTCCCGAAGCCGAGCAATGTCACTATCAACACATACACACACAAGCACGCACACTCACACACACATACACTCGATGCTGTGAAAAGCTATCGCTGGCTTTGGAAAAACAGTGATAGACGGGAAAACAACAATAACACTCACACACACAGCGTAGTAGCAGCCCAAAACACACACACGCACACACACACACACAGCATAGCCCAACTTACCCTTGCCGCGCTCGTCCAGTCCGGGTATGCCTCTTCGGGGGGGTTGACCTGCCCTACTAGAGCGTTCGCCTTGCGGGACTCTGATAACCAGTTCGAAGCGGCTCTGCAGCGGCCAACTGCGCAGTTGCAGTAGCACAGCCTGGCAACGCTCGCCAGAGTTGCCGCATGCAAAGAAGCCAATACGAACGCCAGGTGGCGCATAGGTTTTCTTTTGACTTTGCTTTAAAGAAAATCAATTTTAAAAGCTATTTTGAAAATTTTTTTGAAAAAAAGATAATGTCCGATTACAAATATATAAAAAGTAAAACAAAAAAATATAAGAGGCGCTAAATAAATTTTTATAAAATCTGAATTTCTTAAAAGTTAACAGGCACATAGAAGCTGCATTAAATAAAGGAGTCTAGCAACCAGGCAGATTCATATGTAGCTAACGTAAAAATGCTCATATTTAATAGTGTGACCCGTTTTGCTATTCTCATTCTCACGAAATCCATAACTAAGGCCACACTGCAAGTCTATTTTGCTTACAATTTTACACTGGCGTTCGTCAAAAAGATGAAATAATTTCATCTCTTCTCCAGGTGCCAGCTTTGGTGCCTTATGTTAACGTAACATATACTCTCTGAAAGGGTATAAATATTATTATTATTATATATTATTTTTGAGATCTAATAGCGGATTGCAACTACACAGAAAACCTCAGCCAATGCATTCCAAATGATGCCAATTGTCGCTTTGCATTTGTATTGACTTGCTGCCGGCACTTATTAACATATTGTTCGACCTATTTATGACGCAGCTACGAAAAAATATTGATGTCATCTGACAAATCTCTATATGTGTATATACGTGTATATATCGTATGTAGATACATATTTATCCGCCTTGTAGAAAGCAAACAAATTTGTTGCAAGCCGCAAATATTTGTGGATCGCGCTTGACGCTTCAACCACAACAACGCGGGTGCATTGTGCGACTGGCTCCAGCTCCATCTCCATCTCTCAATTTCCGTCTCACATCTTTTTTGGGATCTTCTGCCGCAACCGATCATAAACGAAAAGTGTTAAAAAGTCTGTTGTTTGTTCTCAAAATAAAAGTAAAAGTGATGCAGCTTTTATGTACTATATCTTTTTCTCTGTCTCGCTCTCTCTCTCTCTCCATTTGTCACTTTTTCGCTCTTTCCCTCTCTCTGCCTCTTTCTATATTGCTGCTTCTCTCGCCCTCTTCCTTTACTTTTCTCTGTCTCTCTTTCTCTGTCTCCCTCCTCGGCATCTTGTCATGCACATCATTAATGGGCCGCACAAATTATCGTGTTCTTTACCGGAAAAAAACAAGCGCGTCTCACGTAAATTCGTGCAAATTACAATAACAAAATTGGTTTACACAAATTTCGCTGTTCTGTATTGCAATAATACAAAACTAGTAGATATTTTTGAAGTATTTAGTATTTTACATGAAAAATGATCGAGTCGAATTGTAAATACTCTAATGAAAGAATAAGAAAAAACTATTATAAAATATTAATGTTAATTATAAACTTGGTGGTATATGGATAAAAAAATCATATTTATTTATTTATAGAAGAAAAACACGAGCAACTCTGAGAAATTTAGCTCTTCTTTAAGCTTGCAGTTTTTATACTGTGAGTGGGTCCAAGTCTATATAAACAACTTTTTGGATCTTAGAATCTGCACTTTAGATTTAAATCTTTGTCGTATTCCTAGCTCTATCTATCTATTCCATTCTTGCGTTGTCTTTTTCTTTCTCTCTTTACTTCTTTCTACTTAAAGCTGTTTTGGAGTTACTCAAAAAGGATCGAGCCCTTAAATTTTCTATAAAAAGAGTAATATTTCAATTTAAAATAAATGATTGTCTTAAAAGTTTCATCCATTGTATTGAACACATCCAATAAGTAGGGCAAATAAAGCTCCGAATTAGTAGATTATTTGAATTACTTAACTATCGCATTAAGAAACAAGACAGAAAAATAAATCAAAGAATAATTAAAGCCCTAAAAAGGGGCTCAAAAATAAATAAACAAGATTAATGTGAAGTTAAAATTTTGGTTTAATTTAACGTATTGATATAGTAAGAACAAGCAATATTCGGCAATTTGTATAATCAAATTGATGACTTTATTCTTAACGATCACGAACGAGTAAGTGAAAAGATGCCTACATCATAGTCTGTGTACTTACCCTATAGCACAGTCTGAATACGCAATAATAAAAAACATATATTAACATTATAATTAAATATTATTTTTATTTATTTTTTTTATTAATTTATTTAATGTCAACTAATAATGTCAACTTAGGAGTAAAAAAATTTGTATGAAAATTTAAAGTAAAATTAAATTGTATTAATAATTGAAAAGTTAAAAACAAGTTAAATTATTAATCAAATTGAATCACATATATTGTCTACATATTAACTAAACAAACGCCCTTACATAGTCGTTGTAGTCCACATTAGGGCAGAATGCGCAAGTAAACAATTAAACAACGACTCGAACGATGACTCGCAACAACAACAATAAAAGTGGCAGCAGAGGCCTTAGGGCAGGGTAGGAGTAGGGAGTAGGGAGGAGGGAGGAGGGAGCAACGTTGAAGCTCAGCTACGGGCTGTGGGAACCAGTTTAAAACCGACGACGCGGCGCCGCCAGCGGATTAGTTGCAGTTAGTCGGCCAAACTGAAAACATGTCTCGAAGCGATTTACGGAGTCTTGTGTGCGTCGCGTTATGCCTGTTGGCTACATTAGCAGCGGGTGAGTGAGCAACCCGAAAGGAGGAGCAGCTCCAGTGACTCGGATTACCAGTGATCAGTTATGGAATAAACATACTATTTATCTTTATATTTTCCCCTCAGTGCATGCGCAATCGGGTGGCGTTACCTGGGGCAGCGCAGGCAACCCAGCGGGCGTTGGCAGCGGCGCCTGGTCCAATGCACAGGCCGGTGGCGCTGGCATGCATCCGCCAGGTAGCTTGGGCAATTCGGATCCACAGTTCAGTTACGGATATGCGGGCATCGATTCGCGTGGACCCTACGGCGGAGCGGGCGGCAATGGGGGCTACTATGTGAGCGGCACCGATGAGCACGGACGTCCGTTCTCCTACAATGGCGGCGCCATTGGCGGACAACCGGGCATGCCTGGCCAGCCGGGCTATCCCAATCCCAACAATCCGTATGGCTATCGATCAGGTGCAAGTGGCGCCTCGCTAACAACGATGGGTCTCGTGATGGCCTGCGTCGTGGCGCTGCTGGGCACGAGCTTCTCCTCCTGACTCACATTCAATCTATAATTTTTTTTTGATAGTTTGTAAGCTTTATTTATAGACATGAGATACCAAATTATTGTGAACAATAAAAAGACATTTTTGTTGAGTGTAAATCTCGAGTTCCAAAGGTTTCCCCATTTTGCGATGCGCAATTAAAGCTCGTCGCTGTGATTACGGATTAATTAACGAAAGTACGTGAAATCCAGTTGAAGTTCAAGTCAAGAGACGAGTTGAGAAGTATTTGTACAGCAAATCACGATAAGAGTGGGAGGGGATTTCGTTTTGTAAACAACAGTGTAACATCGCTAAAGCGAAGTTTCTCTTCTTGTGTTTCCTCAATCTGGCATATCTTTTCGAGTTTTTACTGTATTCTGTATTTTGCATCTCAAGCCAGAATCTTGTCAGATACATATGCTATATATCCAAATCACACACTGCTGAAATTTATTTTGAATGTCAGACGGAAAAATACAACTAGATATGATAAAATCAACCATATCATCAATATATTCCAGCGATTCATCTAGTAAAAGTGTAGGTAGAGCAAAATGAATGTCTTAAAACTAAATCTTAACGGCTTGGCTTTTCCTATTTCCTAACCAGTTTTAAGCTTTAAAATTGGGTTTACCTTACTTTCTTCTTTCAACTGCTTTAAACGCTTTCGGAAGTCTTAAGCCAACTAGTTTTCAAACGGTGTACTAAACTCTTTGGCTTTGTGTTTTGGGGTTCCCACTTCAATTTCAGTCTAAGCTGCATATTAAGGCCAAGCTACATACATACCAAATTTTAGCTTGATAGCTTATGCCTTATTATATACCTTATGAGTTACGCATAGTTAGTAGTATGTTCTACTGACTTGTGTAATTTGCAACACAGCTGCACGACCTAAGCGTCTGTCAGCGCAACTCATCGCCTACAACATGTGCCATTGTTAAAGTCGCATAATCTCGTAATGCCCATGTAATTGGTTCAAAACACGCTCCCCAACACACACACACACACACATGCTTATTTGGGCATATTCAAATGCAACCAAAAGCGGAGCTTGTAAACTGTAGCACAAACACTTGTTGACGCAGCACGAGCGGCATCGGCACCAGCACCACCACCGCACTCGCTTGACTCACCCGACTCACCTGTTAATGACCTCATCTATGCGCGAAATGAAAACGAAAATGCAAACAAAAACAAAAACAACAAAAACCAAAACAGAATGCCCGAAAAAAAAGCTGCGCTGTATCTTTATATACCCCGCAGTGTACGATGTGTGTATTTATTTATTTAGATACTAATTGGTGGGCGAATCTACAGCGCATACGAGAGCGAGAACAGGCAATCGCACAGTGGATCATAATCATCAAAGAACTGACAAAATAAAATAAACAATTTTACTTTTAAGACCATGGATTTTAAAAAAATACATGGTCTATTGTGTTTGTCGAAATTTGCGTAACTAGCCGGGTCGATTAAGCCATATCTGTCTGTCCGTCTGTATGAACGCCTATATCTCAGAAACTTAAAAAGCTAGAGCCACAAAATTTGGTGACAACACTTATATGAATCATCATCGCTGTGAAATTTTTATTAAAATTTGGGCCACGCCTACTTCCGCCCCCGCAAATCGATAAACCGTATAGCAAGCACAATAATACAGCTACAGTATACAATATTTTTTTATTTTAATAATAATAATAATTATTTTAATTATTATTATTATTATTATTATTATTATTATTATTGTCGCATGGAATTAATTGATTGTGTTTTATGCATAAGTAAACATGGTACAACGTCGTTGCCATTTCGTGCCAGTTGCGTACCACTGTGCCTTCTCACCTCTCGCCGATTTGTGTATGTACATAAGGTAATTGGCCTGCGGTTGTGAGAACATCAAAATTAATTGCTGACTTTCTTTAAATATGAATAAGCAATCTGCCTAAGCCTGAGAACATGCCACAACAACGCGGCAACAGCTGCAGCACCAACAACAACAGTAGCATCAATGGCTGATGCGATTAACTTAATTGCGGTCGCAACTAATTTCAGTTTTGCCGCACAAGTTAAAGTTTTCGCCTCGCATAATACGTCAGTGTGCTCGGCTCGGCTCGGCTCGACTCAGCTCTTCAATGTCAAGTTAAACTGCGGAATGGCGGCGTTAAGCACTTTTAACTAACTTTACGTGAATTGGATGCTTATCAGCCCCTTTGCTTCCCACTTCTCCCCATTCCTCATTCCGTGGAAATTTGTTGTGGGCGGGCGTGACGTTCGAATTGAATCTGCAGTTCAAGTTGAGCTCAGGTTCTCAAGTCGTCACTCGTCGAGTGTAACGAGCGAATCGTGTGAACTTGACATGACAGCCGTTGTAAGCGGGGTTATGTCATATCTACTATGATAGATCATGAAGCAAATAACAATTTCGCATCGACTCTACTTTAAATTATTGTTAAATCATACGAGCCAATGGAGTAAAACTAAGGGCAATAGACATAGCCAAAGAGAGCACATTCACAAGATCAAGGTTCGGCTTTTACCTCCTTGACAACTCAAAGTTTATTTAATTTAAACATTGTTGAATATATTCCTTCAATTGCAAAAACTTCCGAATAGACAAATTAAGTCAAGTGAATGACATGCAATTAATAGTACTATAAGGTTTCAAGCAGTTGTCCGCGATCGGATTAAGACATTATTCTCAAGTTGGAGAAGCGAAGTTTTTTATGCCTTTGCATTTAGTATATTAATTTTGACTAGATGATTTCAACGCACCTGATCCTATAAAGTATATATGTTTTTAATCAATATCGAAAGGGAGTGCCCAGCAAGCTATGCTCGCCTGTCTGTCCGTCTGTCTGTTACAACGCAAATTAGTTTCTCGGTTTTAAAGCTATTCTAATACAACTTGGTATACATGTTTCTTGTTGCTCCACGCTGAAAAAAAGTCGGATCAAAAGTCCAGCTCAGAAAGATATATCGCATAGCTGCAATAGAATCTACAAAAACGAGTTTTATCGATTTTCATTTAAGTATATAAAATTCTGTCCAAATTTCATAACAATTGAACGACTATAACATATAGCTGGTATAGAAGCAATCGTTCAAAAAGAGTCTTAAACATAAGTTGTTGCTCAAATTAACGCACATTGTTTATGTATATTAATTGATACAGCTACCCATGCAGTTGATCATAGTATTTAAAAGATCAGCCTAAAAGTATGCAGCACATAATTAATGCCAGCAGAGACATCCCTCACGACCACCAGATGAAAATCAGTTTGCCAAAAAATACATTTATTTGTCTAATAAACAATAATTTTGATTCTTTTATTGACCATTTGCGTGTTATGACTTTTGTAATTGCTAAATGTAATACGCATTCATTATTGCGGGTTTCATGTTGCTGTTGTTGCATTCAAAGACGACACAAAAACCAAAAAAAAAATATATATATAATTAAACATTAATATAGATATATATGTATGTTATAATTTTTATATATATATATACCATATAATATATGTTAATGACTGTCAATGGGTTAAACGTTGCACAGTGGGCTGCATTAAAATTCAACTCGATTATGTAAAGTACACAATAGTTAATCGATAATAATAATCGCCATACAATTAAATATATATAGAATATAGCATACATATGGTAATTAACTATTTGCAGCGAACAAATTACAACTTTAAAGGGATAGGGGAATGGGAACGCGATAAGGGGGCGGGTGGTGAAGGGAACAAACATTTGATTTTCGGTTTGATTTTGGCTACGCGTTACAATTAATCGATAACATTCATTTCAAAAAACCATAAAATTCTGCTCATTTACTCATCGGTTTTTGTTTGTTGCTGTTGTTGTATATTGGTATTTTTGTTAATCATTACTTTTCAGGCATTCTGTGTGCGTGTGTGTGTGTACGCTGTATCTGTGTGTATTTGTGTTGTTTGTATTGACAAAAACAGACTATTATACAAATATATGAGTTTTATTCAGTTAGTACCTGTTTTTGATGTTGCTGTTCTTGTTGTTCACTTGTCTATAGAAATATATGTGTATATATGTATACGCTATGGCATATGTATATGTGTGTATATGTATAGTCAAATTGGCCAGCTTATCATTTGAAACATCTCATTTGAAACTGTGGCCCATTATATAAGCACTCGTACGTGTGCGTGTGTCCCTCTGTGTTTTCATGTGCGTGTATGTGTGATATTTAGCATACTCATAAAGGGTATACGATAACGTACAAATATAATTCGCGCTGTTGCTCTCTGTATACCTTCATTACTGTAATTGAATTAAACTTTCTTTCTTTCTTTCTCTCGCTTTGCCTTTGACCTTCTTCTTCCCCTTCTTCGAATACAAATTGTGCTGCATCAGGATATCTATATGTATGTATATATATACATATAGATACATATATATATATATATTGATATTTATATATATCCATACATAGTACCCATACCCTTCCCTATGTGGTCCGAGTTGTAAACTGTTTTGTTATCTGATATATGTATATAGTTTATTTGTTTGGTATACATGTTTCATATGTCTGCTATGCTCCCTATATATATGCGTGTATATATATATATGTATATATATATTTATATGTATATGTTTGTATAAATGTTTGTATGCACTTGTCTACACCTATAGCGAGCATCGCGAGACCTCGCATCGCTAACCTGCCTAAGCCACACTTCAGTTTCAACTACTACGCGCTAAATGGGGCTCATTTGCCACGCCTACTGCAGCTCCTACTTGATGCTTATTGATAATGTTCGTATAAGTATATGTTATAAGTTTGCTGATAATTTAACTTGGCACACCCCGACAAAACGTAAAAGATCTGCTCCAAAAGAAATCATTTGTAAAACAGCTGCTTTACTGCGACGACCTGAAAGTATGCAACGAAATTTTAAACTGAGAAAAATCTAGCTTGGCCCACAGTCAGTTGAATTGATACATGTGTCTCCCCTGTGCGGTATAAAAACGTTCCAAATTATGCACTTACTAAACTCAACTGATCAGTGCAAGTAGGGTAAAACTTATGTATCGATTAAAATAACTTTTTATTATGGGCATTTATGTTTTCAATAGCATAAAAAAATTTAGAAAATAATAACTTTAATCATATATAATATAAAGATAATACACAAGTGCATATATGTTTGTTTGTGTGTGTGTGTGTATGTGTGTGTGTTGTTGTTTTAAATTAGGTGCATAAATTATTTTGTATTTGGTATAAAACAAATGATTTTCCATTGCTTACGAACTAAAAACGCTAAGCATTACAATTAAATAATAGTATTTAAAAATAATAATAATGATAATAATTATAATTATAATATGCATAGTTAAAGTACTTGTTGTTAGTGTATGTGACTTGTTGTTGCTGTTGTTGTTAATCATTATTGTTTGTTTATTCATTCAGCTTTTGCTTTCACTCATTTTCTTTACTTGCCGCTTGGTGTTTGCTTAAGGATTTTCGTCTGCGTCTTCAACATATAACAATATAGTTTTCTCCCGCTATATACATGTATATGTATATATATATATATATACATATGCATGTATCTGTAGTATATCTCCTTATATGAGATAGTAATTAGAAATAATTGTAGTATATGTACTTAATTTGGTCTAAATCATACAAACTATGTGTAATTTGTTGCAGAAATCAGATTTCTCAAAGTATTTTGCTCAACATAAAAATAATAATAAAAAAAAACCAAAAAAAAAAAATGTGCCTTTCATGTGTTTTCGATTTTTCGACTCTTCTCCCACTCTGTACTTCTTTCTTCTTCTGTCACTTTTCTTCCTTTTTGGCTTACAAAAACTAACAACAAAAAAACCAACAGCGCGTAGAATTGTGTCGAGTTTTTTCCTATCTTCTTCTCTTGCTTCTCGCTCTGTTTCTTTCTTAGTAGAGTATGTGCGCAAAGTATTTGCCTGAGCATTCATTTTGTAGAGTAGTGTAAAATAAGTTTGGTTTGAGGGATTGGTGTTGGGAGGAAGTGCTTGCTAAATAAGACTTGGCTAAAACGAAGAAACAAAAGTAGTGGAAACTTAAGATTGTTGACTAAACTCAATAATAAATACAATTAACTTAATAACAAATTGTGTGTGCGTGTGTGTCGGTGTCGCGGTGTGTGTGTGTGTTGGGCGCATAATAAATAATAACTCATTTAATACAATGTAAATCCGTTGAAAATCTGCGTCTTCTTGCGCTTAGTTTCAGTTACATTTTGATATCCATTTTCATTTTCATTTTAATTTTTCTCAAATTTATTCACTTTTTCCTTTATTCCTTCTGCTCTTCCCATTTTGGTCGTAAGTGTAGTTTTATGTGTGTGTTTGTATGTGTCTCTCTCTCTGTGTGTGTGTCTTCAACAAATGTTGTGCTATATCAACGATTGATTTGCTCCAGATCGCTCTATCGTCTGATATCAGCTAATTAAGCAAACGTATTCCTAAGTTTTTAATTTGCTTATGCTTTTTTGTTGCTGTTGTTGCTGTTGTTGTTGCTGTGGTTGTTATTGTTGTTATGGTTGCTGTTGCTGTTGTTGTTGCTAGCTGAACTCGACGCTAGCTACAGACGAGCGCATTCTTCTGCGGCATCTTGAGCAAGCGACGCGTTCGAAACTCATAGGCGCGTCGACAGAACATCACCAGCTCCGGATTCGTGTGCTCCGGCACAGTGCGAACCTGATAACAAATTGCGGTATTGCTGCGTCGCGGCACAATGCTCACATCCTCCACTTCCTCCTCGGTGGCGCGCAAACGTCGCCGATATCTGAAAGAAAAATATAAAATTAATCTCTAAAGCAATATGCTTCCTCTACCCGCACTCACCTGCAGTACTCGCTAAATGTGAGCACATAGCACTTATCCTCAATGCAGGCCACCGAATTGTGATCCCGATGACGCGATGCGTACACCTCATCGGGGCAATCGTTGCGCTGGCGGCCCTGATCCGTATGCTCGGGGCGATAGTACCACAGCAGCGACATCATCATTTCGCCTGATAGCGAGAGAGAGAGAGAGTGAGAAAGAGAAATATGTAATATGAGTATTGTAATAATAAGCTAAAACACTAAATGAGAAGATTGTATCGCCCGCTCGCTTACCATCCTCGGGATTCTGCCAGAGATGCGCCACCTTGGCCACATAGGGCAGCTCGTTGTCCTCATTAGCCTTGAGCAGAACGCAGTCGCGTGTGCGTATAATATCCCCCTCCACGTGACGCATGGCAGGGTAGCAGGTGCGCAACACCAGCGGATCATCGCTCTGTAGAGTGAGAGGGAGAGGGAAGGAGTGAGAGAAGGCTACTATGTAGGCGCATGTCAACTTACATTGAGAAAGACGGCACCCTGGAAAGGTTTGCCCGCCCACATCCAACCGTTGTTCCATTTGGGCACAACGTTTGCTCGTGTTGCCGGTGGCTGCGTCTCGTCCAGCTCGTAGCTGACACCGGCGGGACGTTGGCGCTGCTTCTTGCGGTTGCCAAATTTGCAGCGCGAGCGAGCGCGTTTTGTATGCGTAGTTGTTGTTGTTGTTGTTGCTGTTGTTGCTGCTGTTGCTGCTGTTGTGTGGTGGGTGTGGCGTGTGGGCGCTGCGGCCGCTGTGGGCGTGGCTGTTAACAATGACCCTTCAGGGGAATGGGGCACAAGGAACTTGTGTTGCTCATCGGAATGTTGCTGCTGCTGCTGCGGCAGCGTCGCTGCTGATGCTGTTGTAACGGTTGCATCGGCAACTGGCACTGTGGGCGTGGCACTGCCTTTTTGCGCCTGCAAATCTGCAGTTTGATACTCATTGTTGTTGGTCTCTGCAGACACAACTGTTGCTGTCGTCGTCGCTGCTGCTGCTGCTTCTGCTGTGGCGTCTGTTGCTGCTGTTGCTGTTGCTGCAACCGTTGCTATTGCTGCTGCCTTGCGACCCTTTGAGGTCGTCACTCTGGCCTTTACCTTGACCTTGGCCTGCTGCTTGCGGAACTTCTTTGCTGGCGGCTCCTGCAGGACAGCAGCAGCAGCAGCAGCTGAGGTAGACTGCGTTGGCAGCGTTGTCGCCAGCGTCGAGGCCAACGCAACGCTGGCAGCACAATTTGCTCCCGGCTTCTTTGTCTCCGATTTGGAACGCTTTTCTCCCGTCGCCGTCGTCGTCGTTGTCGTCACTTTCGCTGTCGACTGCGACTGCGGCGTCAGCAGCGGCGATGGTATTGCTGGCGCATAAAGACCTGCAGCGGCAGCAGCAACGGCTGCAGCTGCAGCAGCGGCAGCTGTTGCCGTAGCCGTTGCCTGTGTGCGGCAACAGTTGCTTGTGCCAACTGCAGCGTTGCTGCTGCTGGTGGTGTTCAGTTCGGGATCACTGAAGTAACCACGCGTCAGCGTCGTGTCCAGACTCTCGAGCAGATGCAGCGCTGCAATTGCCTGTTTGCGCGGACGTGCTCGCATTGGCGATGTGCTTGGCGAGCAACCGCTGGGCAGCAAGAGCGTCGCAGCAGCAGCAGCAACTGTTGCCTCATCCATGGCCATGGTTACTGCTGTACTCGCTGCTGCTGCTGCTGTCGTTTGTGTTGCTGCCGCTGACTGCTGCAGCTCGTGTTGCTGCAGCTGCTCTTGTATCGGTTGCAACTGCTGCTGCTGTTGCTGCTTGCCCTGCTGCTGCTGTTCACGTCGCTGCGCACGCAGACGCTGCTGCTGGCGCTGTGTGAGAAACAGTTGCCTTCGCTTAACATATTTGGCCGGCGTGCGTCCATAGCGACGCACAAACTTGCGACCAGGACACAGATAATTCTTTGGCTCCGCCTGCTTGATGAGACTCTTGTAGCTATGCGCCTTGGCCTTCTTGCCCTGCGGCCCAGAGGAGGCTAGCAAATTAATGCGATGCTTGGCGCTGCCACTGCTGCTGCTGCTGCTGCTGCTAACGGGCAGTAATTCCTGCTTTTGCTGCTGCTCGGGTTGCTCCTCCCGCTTCGTCTGTTGCTGCATGTCCAAGTCCAGCTCTGGTTCCGTTTTGATTGTTGGCTTCACATCGGGCAGTTTGCTGATATGTGTTTGGCATGTTGCTGCCGCTGCTGCTGCTGTTGTGCTGCCTGCTGCGGCAACAACTGCTGCTGCTGCCATTACTGCATCATCTTCGAGTTCGATTTTGATTTTGGTCTCTGCTTTGATTTCAGCTTTAAGTACAAAAGGCAATGGTGGTGGTGGTGTTGTGGTGGTTGCGTCTGCTGTTTTGTTGCTTAGTTGCAGCTGCAATTGTTGTTGTTGCAATTGTTGCTGTTGCAACTGTTGGTGCTGCTGCTGTTGGTGCTGTGCTGCTGCATAGACCATCTCTCTGGCCATGCTCTTGCCAATGCGCGCCTTGCGCGGCAACAGCAACGTTGCTGGCATTGGGGGCGGAGGCGTGGTGCCCGTTAAGTCATATGACTCGATATCCTTGTCCAATTGCAGCTGTTGCTCCTGCTCCTGATCCTGCTCCTCGAGCAGCTTCTCATCGCTGGCACAGTAACTCTCTGGCGGCGTTGGTGGCGGCATCACGTGCGCCTCGTATTGCATTTTGGTCGTATGATTGTTGTTGTTGTTGATGTTGTTGTTGCTGCTGTCGTCGTTTTTGACCAGCTCCGTCTTGACCAGCATTTGACACTGTGTGCCCATGTTGCTGGTGGTGGTTGTTGCCAGCGTCGCTGTCGATGTTGTATGTGTTGTCATTGTGTTTGTTGCTGCCGTCGCAGTTGTTGCTCGGCCGGCGTTGTTGCTGCTGTTGCTGTTGCTGTTGTCCTTCTCCTCGTTACTTGTGTTGTTGTTGTTGCCATTTTTCACTGGGCCTCTACTGGTAGTCAGCGTGGATGTTGTTGTAGTCATTGTTGCTGTCGCTGCTGTAGTGCAACTGTTGCTGCTGCTGTTGCTGTTGCTGACAGTCAATGTGATGCTGCTGCTGCTCTGATTGCTGCCATGCACAGGCATGTTGCTGCTGCAGCTGTTGCTCGTAGCACTCGTCAACAAACTGTTGCTCGTCTTCTGTATCGAACTGTTGTTGCTGTTGCTGTTGTTGCTGCTGTTGTTGCTGCTGATGATGCTGCTGTTGTTGTTGCTGCTGGTGCTGCTGTTGCTACCAATATGAGGCCCAGTATGGACGTTTTTTGGACACGATTGTTGCATTGGACATGGACACTGCGGCGGATACTCTGTAGAGTGAGCGAGAGAGAGAAAGAATGGGTCAGTAATATATTGTGTTATATGATCTAAGAAATCTTTGTGGGAAAACTGAGCAAGTTGTAATGAGAATAGCAAAAGAAATCGTACTAGTAATTTATACCCTGTAGTTATGTGATTTAGCAAAAGGCTTTGCAAAGCAGTTTAAACTGTTTTCGTACTCGTATTAAGCCACACTCGGTTACCTACCCTGGAAGATAATTGCTTGACAAAAGTTTTTGTGAATATACATATGTTTAATCTTGGAATTATAGACTTTTACGTAACATGCGCGATTTCAAGAAAATGGGCGTGGCACTTGCAATTTTCAAAATATACTCTGTCTGCGTAAGCTTTTGAGAAAACTAAATACCAAATTTCATATACCTAGCCCTTATTATAACAGAGATCTGCCTGTTCATACAGACGGATATATAGACATACAACCTAATCTGGTGTGTCGTTAATAGTATGCAAAATTGGAATATAAGAACTGAAAAGATTTTTTTTCTGATTTGTGTAGCTTATGAGGTAGTTAGAGTCTGTCATTTAATTTTTGGTAGAAAGTGAGCTGGCTTAAATCTTGACATATTTACATTTATATAGACCTAATACACCCCACAGATAATTGCAAATGCAGGGTATGCAAAATAAAAAACAGAAGAGCTCTAAGCTTAGTTGTTTGTATAGTCAATACTGAGCTAGCTTAAGTTTAAAACATACATTTTATGCAGACCAAATATACCCTCGGGAAATTACTATTGCAGGGTATACAAACTAAAAAACAGAAAAGATCCCAGCTAAGTTGTATGTTAACAGTGAGTTAGCTTGGATCTTCAAAGGATGTAAATTTTACATAGACCAAATATACCCCAGTGGATATTGCTATTGCAGGGTATACAAACGCAGCGAGCGTTTCTTTAAGTCTATATATATCTGTATGTATAACTATACTGACTAGTTCCTAACAAGTAGTAATTCGATTAATTCGAGGCCTTCCCGGCTGACCATGTGGCGTGACTTGGCTTGGCGTGTGAACCATACTTTCCCTTACCCATATACGGTCCCTGTAGGCCCCGCGTATAGCACTGACCCGCTGCGCTGCCCGGACTGGGACTGTAGCCGGCGTAGTAGCTGGGCGGGCCGGGATAGTGTTCCAGATGCGGCTGCGGCTGATGGGCGGGCACTAGCTGCGTGCCGGCCGGGGCACCAGCGGCTGCGGCTGCTGCTGCAGCGGCGGCGGCAGCAGCAGCGGCGCTAACTGTCACCTGTGGCTGTCCCTGTTGTTGCTGTGCTGGCGGCTGCTGTTGCTGCTGCTGCGTCGGCTGTGGCACCAGCTGTGCTGCCACTGCTGCTGCTGCTGCGGCTGCTGCTGCACTCGCCTGCTGCTCGTAAAGCTCCACCGGCGGCGGATGAGGTGGCGGATGCGGCGGCGGTGGATGCGGTGGCCCTGCGTGCTGGTAATACGGATAGCGTCGATAGGCAGCCGGCGGTGGTGGCGGCGGCGGACCAGGATGCGCTGCACCTGGATGCGCTGTTGGCGGTGGCGGCGGTCCGCTCTGATACACTTTGCTAGAGAAATAGGGCTGATAGGCTGGCGGGGAGTAGCACATGACCTCGCCCGGATATGGCGTATAATAGTTGGGCGGATAAGCCGTCGAGTAGTGCATCTGCGCTGCGTGCATGGAGCGCGGATATGGCACGGCCGGATGATGTCCGGCAGCGGCGGCCGCTGCTGCAGCTGCCACAGCGCTGGCGCCGGGATACGGCTGCGCTTGCTGCTGTTGCAGTTGCTGCTGTTGCTGCAATTGATGCTGCTGCTGCTGCTGCTGCTGCTCGACGTCCGCTGTCAGCTGCTGCTGCTGCTGCTGTTCCGGCGACTCGTCCTCGGGTAGCTTCTTAATTGGCTGCTGCTGTTGGGAGGCAGCTGCTGCTGCCGCGGCGGCTGCTGCGGCGACTGCTGCTGCTGTTGCTGCTGCTGCTGAATTTGGTGGCGGAGGCGGTCCAATGACATGCGGCGAGATTAGCGGACCCGCTGGTTGATAGTAGCCTGAGAACGGGAAGAAGAAGTGGCAAAAGAGACAAATGAGTAAACGGTAAATTGCAGTTGCAGCGCTGCGCCAAGTGAAATGCGGCAACCGAGCATAAAGTGAAAGTTGGTCGATTGCCCAAAAAAAAAAAACCAAACAAACGAAACAGACGAAAACACAAACCAGTTGAGCGAGCCCCATCGCCAGCCACAGCTGGTCGTGCAACAATCTTAGCCCCAAATCGCCTGCCAGGCTACTGTTAGCCACCCTCAGTCCCCTTTCCTCCCTCCTCCCTCCTTCTTCCCCTTTCGCCTTTCCCCGCTGCTGCTGCTACTCTTTCTCTCTCTGTTTACCTCGTCCGAGCATGTGCGCTGCATACAAAATGTCGCGAAAATGATGTGCCGCATGTTGTTGCAAGAATGTGAAAGACTCCGCGATGTTAGCTGCTAGCGCTGCAGCGGCTGCCGCCTCTTGTTGCTGCTGCTGTTGGTGATGTTGCTGCTGCTGCTGCTGCTGTTGTTGATGATGTTGCTGCTGCTGCACAGGCAGCAACATGGGCAACGCGCCCAGCGGCGACAGCGTTGCTGATGATGTTGACGATTGTGTTGAGCGTTCTGTTTCGCAGGTGCCGCTGCTGCTGGTGCTGCCAACGCTAGAGCAGCGCATATATTGTTGCTGCTGCTGCTGCTGCTGCTGCAACGTCACTGTGGGCGGCGAGATGCGCAGCGTCTTCAGCAATTCGCCGGATAGTGGCAGCGATTTTTTTGTTGTCTCTTTTAGGCGCATTGCGATGTTAGTGTTTTTTTTTTTATAATTATTCAGTTTATATTAAAAATATATATTGTATATAATCTTAATGCTCGATTTGTATATAATTGCTGTATATAATTGTGTGTGTATAGTCTATATGTATGTTTTTTTTTATTTTCTCTAAATGTCAACAAGGAAGTTTCATGGTTAAGGCAACTTTTTGTTCTCGTTTAACTGTTTTTGTTTTTGTTTTTTTTTTTTTGGGATGTCTTTAATTTTGTTTTTGATTTTTTGCAAATTTCTCATTTTAAGCTATTGTGAAATAAAATTGAAATTTTCGTTATTTTTTTTATTTAGTTTAATTTATTTTTCAACTGTGCACACACACGCACTTGCACGCGCACACGCAAACGACTCGTAACTCGCGCGCGTTTCTTCTGCGGTTTTTTCTTGCGGTTTGCGAGCGTTTTAAATCGCGCTACGGTTTGTTTGTTATTTGATTCGCTTTCGATCTTTTGTTAACGTGTGCACACATTTTCCGACAACGACCACGCCCACCTGCACACGCCCCGCCCCCTGCCCTCTTCAGTGTAAACAGCGGCAAAATGAGTTTTCTCAGCTGGTAAAAAAAGTCACCTGGCTGGACAAATATTTGATAAGCTTACAATGCTCAAGAAGTGAACAAAGAGAAGGGAGGAAAGAGTGGAGAGAGAGTGGGTTGTAGGGGTGAGGTACAAAACTTAGGTCAAAGGTTTGCAAATACTGGTAGCCGTTTGCCGACAGGTGGCGCCGTAGTGTCGATTACTGTAACTGCTCCTGAACAAATACACAGCACGAACATGTTTGTGCATGTCTTTGCACGTGTCAATGGCTGTGTGAGTGTGCGGGTGCGCGTGTGTGTACGAGTGTGCGGGTGTGTCTGTCATCGACTAGCTTCACACTTGCCCAGTAACAAACAGCTGTCAACGCCTCCACCTACCTCCACGTCCCCCTTCTCTCTTCCTCTGCCCCCCCTACCGCACCTGCTGCTTCTCTCTTCGCACAGAAACATCAAGAAGCCAGAAAGGCACACGCACATACACACACACACACGCAACTCCTGCACAAGAAGCACCAGAAAAGTGTCTGAGCTGTAGCACGTGAGTCGCACAGTGAGGCAAAACGCATGAATTATTAAAGAAATTACATATGTATATACACGATTCGCTTAAAAGAAAGACCTGCATAAGAATATCTTAAGCAATCCCAAGCATATAACAAACTATTCGCTCATTATTAAAATATTGTAGACCTAATTTGTTTAAAGAACATTGTTTTTCTTAAATTCAGGGCTTATTCAAAAGCATCATTATCGTTTAGCCACAGAAGCAATCATATCAAAAAATGTTTACAGAATTATATGGTAAGCAAATATTAAACAAGTAAGAAAGCTACAGTCGAGTGCTGCTCGTTCATCAAAACTACACGTACGCACAATTCGGCCTTATGCTGCTGGCAGCGTGCAATAGTAACACATGTTGTCACCAAATTTGATATTCCTAGGGCTTATAATAGCTGAGATCTAGGTTTTCACACGGACAGACGAACAGACGGACAGACGGACATGGCTATATCGACTCGGCTGTTGATCCTCAGCCAGAATATATATACTTTATGAGTTCAGAGATGTCACCTTCTGCCTGTTACATACATTTTCGGTTTGAACAAAGTTATAACAACCATCTACTCTATAAAAAACATAGATTCAAAAGGCAAGCTCATATAAAAGATTCATTTATCTTAACAAGTAAGCCGAAAAAATGTCTAAAATTTTGCACTACTTTATTTCTTAAGTGAATCCGATAAATAGCGATATAGCGATAGTTTCATGGACAAAGGTAATGGAATTTAAGAAAAATATAAAATTGAAAATAATTTAATAACATTTTTCCTAATTTAAAAATCACACTTAATTTGTTTTGTAAAATATGATTTTTTGATAATACAGATTATCAATTATAAGCTGCAACAATTCTGACAAAACTTACGCATAGACAAAATGTTCTATCGTCTAGTGAAAATAGTTCAAACATGCTATGTGTATCAGTTAATATCAAGTGAATTATATATGTATCTTAAGAAGATAAGCTGTGCGCAGCGCAGCTGACAGATAAGACGCAAGTTTTAATATTTAGAAAAAAAAAAAAATGAGCGCATAACAATGCTATTTCCGCCACTGTGCAGCGACGGGGCGAGACAGCGAGGTGGCAGCGCCGCATGCCTGGGCGCACGTAGACAGTAAGAAAGGCAGACAGCAGAGGCTACCGAATGCGTTGAAGTTCGTAAGTGCATCGGCAACAAGAGGCGAACGGGCGCGCTCTCTTACCCGCACTCTCTCTCTCTCTCAATATCTTACTCTCTCTCTGCCTTGCTGCTTCTGCTTGACTGCGCTCACTGACGTCACGTGAAATGATGACATTCAAAATGACAATGATGCTGTTGCTGTAGCTGAAGCCGATGATGATGATGTTCTGTCAATGCTCCAAGCCCAGAAGCAAAAGAGAGACAGGAAGAGAGAGAGAGAGAGGGGGGGCTGTTGCTCTTGACGTTTCGAAGCGCATTTGCTTGCGCGAAGCGCAAAAGCTCAGGCAAAATGTCTGTCGAGAGTGCGACAAAGAGAGAGCCGAGCAATGTGAGTGGGCGAGCGGTTGGAGGGGGGGTGGGTGGTGTATGTGGGTGCGTTTTGTAAGCTAAGTGCTGAGTTCGGCGCTTTGAGTGTCGCTGTCAGGTGTTATTATTTAATGTCGTCGGCGGCGGCTGTCAAATGCAACAAAATTGTCAACGACAAACAATTTGTCAACGCGCTTGCACTTGACCTACACACACACGCACACTCACAAGCTAGAGAGAGAGGACGAGAAAGAGACAGAAGGCATGTAACATACTTGCAGAGTGAGCGAATTTGACGTACTTTATTCGATTAAAACACAACTAAACGAAACTAAATTTCCGGCATCTTTTAAGGTCATAATTCACTTTCTTGCCCCACTGTTACTCCCTCCTAGGCTAACTAATAAAAATTCAATCAATTTGAGTGGCAGCATTATTGAAAATGCCATAAAGCGAAACGCACAACTACATTTAATCCCACTCCCAGAATCGATATTCTACTGCATATACAACGCATCGTATTGCGATGAGTTGGGCAAATATCCCGAAAATTGAATTATATTGGCGCTTATAGCGTAACCTACGGCCAAAGAGATGGATTATGTTGCGATAAGCAATAAGCGAGAGGGAGAGTGAGATATGAGAATAAATTGTAGGATATATCGAATACCAGACCATATTATTGCTGAAATATCATGTCACTAAAGTTATTTATTCTAAAACAAGAAAGAAAGGCTTTTATACCCTTATAATTACTCCAAATATTGAACAGCTTTAAAATTCTAAAGAAAGCGAAAGTTTCTAGCGATATCTTACAAAATACAAAAATTCGACCGTTAAGTTCTATTGCACCTATACGATATATACATACATATATGTCCGATTTTGATAAAACTTTTACAGCTTTTAAAGGACATACTTAGACACATATCGAGAAAGTTTTATGGCGATACGTTGAAAAATTTAAAAATCGTCCGAGAGGTTCTATGGCAGCTATACTATATATCTGGCCGATCCGGCTCGTTTCGACTTATTTACAGCGATACATTAAGATAGCTATTAAACTGAGAGACTAGTTTGCGTTGCAACAGACGGACGGACGGACAGACGGACATGGCAAGTTCAACTCCCCTGCTGATGCTGACTAAGAATATATTGTATATACTTTATAGGATTGGAGATGTCACCGAAAGTGCGTTGCAAACTTCTGGCCTAAATTAATATACTCTCTGCAAGGGTATAAAAAGATATGAACTAAGATCTTGAGAAAGCAGAAACACTAATATAATTTCTCCATATATGTATACCATTATCAAATCAAATTTCTGTCTAAATTTCCAACTTGCGTCTATCAATTAGACAAAATTCATTTGAATTGCTTTAAATGGTTTTTTAACATTAAAAACTCTGAATTTGTTATGCCTATGGCACAATTTTCCCATCATATCTGAAGTTACTATAATTTTGATTATACTCAAAAATTTGGCAAGTTCTTAGAAAAGATTTAATGTTCCTAGTCAAAATTTCATACGAATTTTTAAAAAAACTTTTATTTCTGTAACATTTAAAATTTATATATAATAGTATATTCATTTGCTTTATTTTATATTTTTTAAATTATTTTATATTTTATTTATCAAATACTTTGTATATAGATTTCTATTAACTTGTTCAAGAATTATATTCTGTAGTCACAAAATATTCATATTTAAATTGAATGAATTTTGTCAAATTATTGGTACTATAGTTTATGGTGACACTCTTTAGTCTGTCGCATAATCTATAGATACTCTTTATAGGACTGAAGCTCTTTTCAATATTTAATTTGCAGTGGCCACATGATGCTTGCTAATGTGCCACGCCCCTCTATATTAAATATATTCACGTAGTGCAAGTAGCTCTTCGGATCTACTTAGTCATGGCTAATGGGTCCGATTAGGCATTACGTGAGAAGTGCATGAGAAGGTAATCAAAGCAAACCCATCGCGTAGCCCTTGCTCAGGGGTCCCACTGTAATTGGAGTTGGGAGTCTTCTGCAGTTTCGGGTGACCATGGGGCAATTAGCAGACGACGATGCCAATTAAGGGACGCGCAAGTGCTGCAAGTTGTTGGCATAACAGGCAAAGTGAATAATTACGCACACTTAAATGCACGCAGTGAGATGTGGTACGCCCACGCCCCACGGGGTCTGCTCTGCCCTCTGCTTGCAACTGCAACTGCACCTGTTGCGCGCCCGTAGGTCGTGTGAAAGTCTACGCCTTGCGTTGCATCCACGCGACGTTCCACCACAGCTCGCTGCAACTTTCTCCTTTCACAGTTTCGGTAGCACACACGAGCGAGAACGGGCGAGAGAGAGAGAGAGATAGAGAGAAAAAGAGAGAGACAGTGTGGAGTGTGGAGTGTGGAACGTGGAATTTATAGCATCTGTATCGATCGGCATCGGCGCTGGGTGAAAGGTAAAAAGGGGTCGAACGATTGTTGCCTCCGCTGCTGCTGCACAACTCCAATTACATTGGGTAACAACAACAACGACCACAACAACAACAGCAGCAACAATGGGGGACAACAACGAAAACGAATACTCATCCCAGTTGAGTGCGCCCCTCAGCTACAAATTATGCCCCGAAATTATGGGGCAACATTCCCTAAAATGTTGCACAATGTAAATGGAGGAAAGATAAAGAAACAAAAAAAAAACAATTCGAGGCTTATCAATTGTGTGCCAATCTCTTAATAATGCTGCACAACCATCGACAGCTATATTGAAAGAGTTAAGAGTATAAGCGATAAGGGAAAATGGAAAAACAAATTTAAACAAGAAAGAAAGGATACCTTCGACACGCCGTAGGTTTTATACCACTGCAATTACTCCACATATTAAATCGTCAAAAGGTTCTATGGCAGATATATCGGATATATCCGTCCGATTTTAATAAAACTTGCATAACATTTAAAAGACATACTTAGACATACATCAGGCGATATATATCACAGCGATAACTCTAAAAATGATTAAAGCCGCCTGATAGGTTCTATGACAGCTATACGATATATCGGTCCAATTTCAATCAAACTTTGACAACCTTTTAAGGGCATACTAAAACATACTAAGTTTCATCAAGATAGCTCTAAAACTGAGAGACTAGTTTGCGTTGCAGCAGACGGACGGACAGACGGATATGGCTATTTCGACTCCCCTATTGATGCTGATTAACAATCTATACTTTATAGGGTTGGAGATGTCTCCTAAGGTGCGTTGCCAACTTCTGGCCACAGTTGATATACCATCTGCAATGGTTTAAAAAAAATACTACTATTTACAGTAAAGAATAGTTCTTCAAAGCAATGAGCATCGATATTATCGAGTCATTTAAGAGCTAAAAATAAGTACAGCAGTAACGATAGTTGTATTCGATTACCTGTTTAGGAATATTTTGAGCACATATCGAGTATAGCTTTCTTTCAAAAACCATCGACTTTACTTTCGGCATAGATAGAATAATTCAATTAATAGTCAAAATTGCAAAAGGGTTTTAAAAGCATTTTTATCAGAGCAAGGCTTTCTATAAAACTATCGGCAGGAGTAGAAAAATAATATCGAAAATTGAATTTGCCAGGTTTCATAGTTATCGGCATCGGTATTATCAAGTGCTTGAGAAACAAAAGCTTAATACAATGGTTACCAAAGTTGTATACGAATATTTAGACACATATCATCTGTTTTCTTATCAAAACAAAGCTTTTTCCTCAACTATCGACAATACTATCGGTAAATACAGAACAATTTAAACAATAAAACAAATTGGCAAAAGGCTTTCAATCAAATTCTTTTTAGACTGTATGAACGCCTATGTCTCAGAAACTAAAAAAGCTAGAGCCGCCAAATATTGTGACAGCACTCATGTGGGTCACACGCCTATTTCCGCCCCCGCAAATCGATAAACCCAATAGCAAGCACAATAATAAAGCTACAGTATTCAGTTTTGGTGTGTATAATAACTATCATCACCCAAACGATCGCTGAAAATTTGGTTCCGATCGGATAATGAACATGAACGTTTTTTAACGTTTCATATAGATTTTCACTGCGCCCACTGCAAGCAAGCAAGCAGTGTTTTTCTAAACAGTGTCGTTTTCCAACTGCATGAACTGCTTGGCGTCTAACAAAAAATTATATGTTTTGTTTTTTTTTTATTGAAAGTTTTCTCAATCTGATTTTTTTCATGATCTTCAAATATCCATGGTCTTGTACAGTCAACACTTGACTGTAGCCGTTCTTACTTGTTTTTACTTAATCCGTAAGAAAGGCTATTGCAATTAACACTTAGACAAGCATTAAAATTAAAATGTTCTTACTATGGGCAAAACTATCGTTTTAAGAGAGGTAATCAAATTGCGTTTTAACCTCTCCTACTGTACGATATTTCCTCAGCTGAATTAACAAACAATCCCTTGATAGTACGAGGGTCGTTTGATAAGTCCGTGACTTTTTGAATAAATATATTTTTTTCGTCAAAGAAGCGTTTTATTATTCTCAGAACCCTTTTCCCTATACATTTTTAGATTCCTTCCAATTTTTTATTCATTCCAATATCATAGTTTTCCCAAGGCCCTCAAAATAGATCGTTTGTTTCTGTGATGACCTCTTCATTTGACCCGAATCTCTTACCGCCGAGCCATTTCTTCATGTTTGGAAACAAAAAATAGTCACAGGGGGCTAAATCTGGAGAATATGCTGGATGGGGTAGCAGTTCGTAGCCCAATTTATGAAATTTTGCCATGCTGACTACACACGTGTGCACCCGTGCATTGTCCTGATGGAACAGCACTTTTTTTTTCGCCAAATGCGGTCGTTTCTGCTTCAAATCAATATCGAATCTGTCCAAAAGCTCTGAATAATATTCGCCGGTGATCGTATTACCCTTTTCAAGGTAATCGATGTGAATGATACCTTGTGCATCCCAAAAAACTGTGGCCATGACCTTGTTGGCCGACAGACCCACCTTGGCCTTCTTTGGTGCACGTTCACCCGGAGAAACCCACTGTCTTGATTGTTCTTTGGTCTCTGGTGTGGTGTGGTGGATCCATGTTTCGTCTACGGTAACGAAACGGCGCAAAAATTCGTTTGGATTGCGGTTGAACATCGCCAAACACTCCTTTGAAATGGTCACACGGTTGCGCTTATGGTCGTGTGTGAGCAATCGCGGCACCCATCGCGCGGAAAGCTTTTTCATGTCCAAATATTCATGTAAAATGTGATGTACCCGTTCAGTTGAGATGCCTACAGCCTCAGCTACCTCACGCACTTTCATTCTCCGATCATCCAATATCATTCCATGGATTTTGTCGACGATTTCTGGCATGACGACCTCTTTTGGGCGACCTGAACGTTCGGCATCACTTGTACTGGTACGACCACAACGGAACTCAGTAAACCATTTCTTAACCATTGAAATTGATGGTGCAGAGTCCCCATAATATTTATCAAGTCTTTCCTTGGTTTCGGTGATGGATTTTTTACGCAAAAAATAATGCTTAATTAGCACACGAAATTCACTTTTTTCCATTTTCGTTAAAATTCACGAGATCGTCTGCTTTCAATGCCTATAAAACGCAAACCAAAAAACGCAGCTTTCTCAAAATTTTACAGTCAGCTGTTAATCGATAACTGCTGACAGGAGCAGTGTTGTATTTAGAGCAGGTGCGCGGCAAATACAAAAAGTCACGGTCTTATCAAACGACCCTCGTATAAGGCAAACAAATCTATGAATATTCTGAGAGTTTTCTGGCAAAATTTCTGGCTTGATTTAATCGCAGTTGCCACTGCGAAATTCGCAAGTTAATTAGGCGGCGTACAACAATGAACGAACAACAGCCACAACAACATTGCCAATTCATAAAGAAGATAAATGAACGGAAGCCGCAGTCAACGAGGCCCAAGAATAGTCCACAAAGAAAACCAAAAAAACAAAAAAAACTGAAAAGGAAGAACTGACTTGGGCCACAGCAGGCCAAAATCCCCGCCCACCTGCTGCTGCTGTCCCCTCTCCCCCCCCCACCTGCTCCCTCCTTGCTACCCTTGCAGCTGCCCTTGTCTGGCTGCCCGACTGCCTGGCGTGCAGTCAACAGTAAAAGTCAAATATTGTAATTATGCAAAATACATAATTTACTTTGAATTAACAGCTGAAAAATGGAAAAGGAAGCAAAAAACAGAACAGAAGAGCAGAGCAGAAGAAGGAGAAGAAACTGCCGCTTAAAATGATATTGAAATTGCCCAAGTGAGATAAGCAGGCAATTGGGGCAGGGGCCGGAGCCGAGGCCGGGGTTGGGGCAGTGTGGCAGTGTGGCAGGGGCGTTGCCCAAATGCCGCTCGAGAAAACAGAAATAAAATTCAATTAAATGGCAAGCGGGCTGCAACGCTCTGTCGGTCAACAGGTAACAACAGGTAAAAAAGGTGACTCTGCCGCTTGCGGTTTACCACTGTCTGTGCGAGTGTGCGTTGTGGCACCTGCCACAAGTCAGCTGTGTGTGCCAGCTGTAACATGTGCGAGGATCGGGCGGGTATCGCCCAGAGGCAAAGGTATCAGCGGCAACAGCAGCGGCGGCATCAACAACATCATCATCATCATCATCATCATCATTAGCAACAGGCAGTAAGGTTGCCAGCTGCGATTGCAGGCAAGTAGGCGTGGCTCGCCTCATCATTCACTCAGTTCGCAGTTGAGTGAATGAGTTGAGTGTCGGAGGACAAAAAGGAAACCCGAAACCGAAACCCAAAAAGGTGCGTGGCAATGGCAACACACGAAGCGAATGTGAGGCGACATTTATATTGCTCATATACAATATATGGACTATATACATATATGTATATTAGCTTTATATATAGCACTTACAACTCATATTGAATTGACATCAATTGTATGTATATGTCTGTCGAGTTTTGAGTTGAGCTTAAAGGCAAAACTAGCTAAATCGACTTGGTTATTTGCACAGCTCAGGAATCTATATAAATATATTAACCCATATATGTAGGCATTGACTATATCGGGCCAAGCCAATACTTTTATATTCAAACAGCTCAAGAATTAAAAGAATTGATGTGAATATGCAACATACCCCTTTTAAATGGATCTAATTTTCAACCCTATAGAATTTATGGTGTATATGACGCACCAAACTAGTTGCTATACTATAATGCACAGCTGATTTCATAGTAGATCATGAATAAATATTTTCAAAAGTAATGCTATAATCGTTATATAAAATGCATTTATATATTTGTATAAAATCGATTAGATAGTTTTAATAAATACACGTATATATCAAATTTCTATAAACAGGGAGTTTTCACAAACGATTAGATTACAAATGTATCGAATTATTGAACGATCGAAAAAACACCGTATTTACCAGAGATGAGAGAAGCGTGCAACGATAAGCAGATGATAGCGTCTTAGCGGTAAATGTATAAATTAAGACAAGGAATTACTTGGTATTTGTAAGCTTAAGCTATGAATCAAGCAAATGCATACGAAGTAAATGAATGAATGCATTTAAGAAATAAATACACATGAATGAGTAAATGTAGTAACAAGTGAATTAGTAAATAGTTAAATGAATTGGTCAAATTTTCATAGACTCAATGTACAAGTGAGGAACTCAACATTAGAACGGGTAGATCACTTAATGAATGAGTGTGTGATTGAAAGCGAGTAACGAAAATTTAAAAATATTCGCTGTGCATTATCACTAGCGACAACGATAACGATTGCGATTTATGAATGTCTTTAGTTTTTACTTTTATTTTCCCTTATTTTTCATCATTTTCGTTTTTTTTCCACCAATTTTCGTATAAACTGCACTCTGCACTGTGTGTGTGTGTGTGTGTCTGAGTATTTTGCGCGAATGTGCGTATAATCATGACAATCTGTTTGCCCCCGACCCCCCTCCCCTCGCTCTTTCAGCTGTTGACTCTACCCGTCCCTCGCGCCACAGACATGACATGATTTCAACATGAATCGAAGACAGGTGCGAAATGGTTGGCAAAAAAAAAAAAAAAGAAATGAAAATAAAATGAAAAAGGAATGAAAGAATGAAACAATTTGCCAAATGAACGAAGCACTAAAAAATGGCAAGGAAATCAACAACTGTTGTGTATGTGCGTCAAGGGGGCGTGGCTAAAAAGAAACGCGAGGCCAAAATTTACAAAGGATGCGCCAGTTTAGAGCATGAATAAATGAATAAACGTAGAATTGGGAATGAGGCAAGGGTGCAGAGATATTTTCAAGACATACTTGATAAAGATTATACAACAACAACAATAACAAGAAAACATTTAGATGAAAACAAGAAGAAGAAGAATAACAACAGCGATAGAAGAACACAGAGAGACAGAAGACGATGAAATTTTGTGAACGTTGACCAAAAATACTCACACAGTCGGTCTTTCTCTCTCTCTCTCTCTCTCTCTCTGTCTCTGTGCCCCTCTCTTTCTCTCTCTCTCTTTCTCTCTCTGACACTATCTCTTTATGTCACTCTTTCTCTGTTACAAACACAAACCCTGAGTCTCTCTTAGCCCGCTTAAAGAGTTTCTTTTTTTTTTCTTGCTTGCACTCGCGATGTTTTTTTCTTCACTTTTTTGTTTTTTTTTTTGTTGCTGAAGTTTTTAAGCTGCAAAGTAGTTTAAAGATTCAATGAGCGAGTTTGTGTGTGTGTGTGTGTGTGTGTGTATGTGTGTTTGTTTGTGTGCGACTTGTAGGCCAAGTAAAAACCGCATGCAAAAAAAAGCGATAAAAAGCCAAAACAGCAACAACAACAAAAATTGTTGCCCATTTCGATGCGCGTTTTTTTATTGTCTTTTGTTTTTGGTTGAGTTTTTGTTTTTGGGTTTAGTTTGTTGGTTTTTTTTTTGTGGATTTTTTTTTAGTTTTTAGTTTTTGCTGCCGCCGCTTTATTTTAGTATTTATTTATTATTGCTGCCCGTTTATGGCTCATATTTATTCATTAGCTTTGCTCGTCGTCGTCGTCGTCGCCCTAATTTATTTAATGTGCTTCGAACTACGCCAAAAATATCAAATAATAAAAAACAAACACACTATACAAAAAAAAAAAAAGAAAACATTCAATAAATGGAGGAGAGAAAAAGGTGTCGCCATCTCGAATGGTCTGAAATAGTCGCAACGCTCAAAATCTCAAACTGCCTGCCAATCAAATTAACACATTCCAATTAGCATTTGCTACGCGCACAGACACGCACAGACATGCTCGAACAGGCACGAACAGGCACACACATCTCTACTGTACGTATCTCTGTTCGAGCGCACGCACTTTGCATAACTTCAGCTCTCAACTCCTGCAGAAGTATCGATAGTGTCATCACTAACTAATTTCGATATTGCATATATTAGAAAGCATCTGCTGCTGTCCATGGCAAGTTCCATTGGCGGAGTGTGGTTTTATGTACGCATACACATACATTTATATACGTATGTGTTTGTGTGAAGATCAGGGAAAACAATTTTAGGCGCTACATAAACAATATTATATTATCGATGACAATTAGCTGACTCTCATATGAATTAAAGCTTTACGCAATGTCATAATTTGAAACTAGATTAAAGATTTGTAAGCATTCTTGCAGATTCTTTGTTTATCAATAAGTACATAGACAAACTAAACTAAATCTTAACAATGTTTATGTCATGTTTATCGATAAATAGCATAATTAGTGAATAATCAATTAACTCATTTTGACCTAATGTATTAGTTATATTATTAAAAAAGAGGTTATATTTTAAATGTTATCGATAACATATCGATATATGAATAAAACAAAGCCGCAACCGTTCTACCTCCGCCTTCGCTAGTAGACTCTGCGATCCTTTCCTAATATACCCTAACAATTCACTAGCATATGTATACCCTATATGCGATTTATGTGATAGAAACTAACATAATATTGCGCACTCGAAATTTTGGTTTTATGGTTTTTTTTTTTTTGGGTTTTTATTATTTTCGTTTTTAATTTGTCGTTGATTTTTTGGTTTTTCGAAAAATTTGCAAGGTTATTTGAGAAGCGAAAACACACGCGATTTTAACAACCTGACGGCCGCAAATGCGTGTTTGTTTTGTGTGTTTGTGTGTGTGTGTGTGTGTGTGTGTGTGTATCTGTGTGTGTTTGTGTGTGTGATGCGTATGTGCGATTTGCTCTTTTATGGCCCAACAACAACAACAACTTGGCGCTTTAGATGGCAAACAAAGTGTGAAAATGGCAAATGGAAAACGCACGCAAAAGCCCAAACGAAAATTAAGCAACAACCAAACAAGAAGAGGAGGTCAGGGGTTAGCGGGTTAAGGGTTAAGCAAACAAATTAAAGTAATAATAATACTAGTAGTAATAATAATAATAAAATAATTTCGTTTGTTAAGTTAACAAGAATACAGAAAGAAAAGGAAAGAAGAACAAAATTGATGTACAAACATTTAAAAAAAGGCAATCCGAAGTTAATCCACATGGTAAAATGTTCGTGCATTGTTGGGCGTGGCACGGGGCGGTTTTGTTTTGTGTTAACTGCTGTTGTTGCTGTTGCTGTTGTTGTTGTTGTTGTTTAGTTGCTTTAGCTTTGTTGCAGTTTTAAGTTGTTTGCTTTAAGCGCTGCTCGTGGCTGCGGCTGTGCTACGTTTGTTGTTGTTATCACATGTTGTTTTGTTATTGTTTGTGTTGTTTGTTTTGCTAGCTAGTTAAGTGATGTTGTTGTTGTTGTTATAATTGTAACACACACAATAACAATTTGGACTCGAGACGAAAAGATTTCAAACAATAAACACACAGCAAAGGCGACAGGGAGAGAGAAAGAGAGAGAGAGAGCGAAGACAGACGGCAACAGGCAGCAATCCAGAAGATACTTTAACCACTCAAGCAACAACTACAGCAACAGCAACAACAACAACTACAACAAAAACAACAACATTAGCAACACGATGTCGAAGTCATCATGTCTGGCAGCGTGGCGACAATTTGTGCATAAATCAAATTAGGCTGTCAATCTGAGGCTGCCGTAAATGTATCTGTATCTCAAACTGTATCTGTATCTGTGGGCCGTGTCTTCTATATAACTTCATTAGCATTTCAAGTGCTGCGTCTTTAGAATTTTACTGACGTTTATGGGGTGCATGTAGTGTGTCAACTTCTACAGTCAAGCTTCGCTTGAAGCAACCCGCAGGGAAGTGAAAGTGAATTTCAAAAGGAATTATCTCATTTTAAATAGATAAAGGAATTGGAATAAATATGAAAAGATAAAGACGACAAAAGAAAATCCCTCACAAATTAAGTTAAGAGAGCGCATCAATCATTTTGTTGCTAAGGAACAAGAATATATACTACATATATGCTTTATACTCAATATGCTTGCAGTTGCGCTTAGAAATTGAGTAAAGACTTCTATTATGTATTTTCAGCAGGAAAGACTACATGATTTTGATTGCAAATGAAATAAGATCAATATTGAACAAGAAAATATATAATTAGCTATCGGCTGCACACTATATGGCGTTAACCAGTCAGATATGTGTGCAGAAGCTAAGTGAAAACTTTCGTAGTCGTAAAACCACCTGCACCTGATTAAACATGCAATCAGATTGATATTGAACAAGAATATATATGACATATATATTAAGGGAGAATTAAATATGGTATATACGACATGCTATAAATGTTTTTCTTATAATATGAGTCCGAATGTCTGCAATTTGAATTTACCCCAAACTGCCTGCTTTCTTTTTAGCGACTCCCCACTGTACTACCTCACACAGTCCACAGCCCATATATCGACTTCTAAGTGGCAATTTAGCTGGCGAAATTGAACATGATATTCCTCAAATAGCACTTCACATTTTGAAGATCTTACACGGACGTAGCACACAGCGAGTGAAGCGAGTTACTTTCTACAAGCTCGACCGGTGGGCAGCGACGTTGCCAGGGATGGTACAAGGCGGGACGAGACAGCGGTGCGGTACAGGGTGCGGCTGAGGGGGGAGGGGGAAAAAAACATGTTTGGGTCGCGGTGTGCGGCTCTTTGGTTTTTTTTTTATTTCTTATTTTCTGTTCTGTTTTGCGTTGGCTTCCGGTTTCGCGGCTCGATGGCAACGGCAACGGCAACGTCGGCCCATAAGCGTAAAGTAGCATTTGACGAATGCGATGCCGGCGTCGACAGTGACGTCGTCGACAGCAGCGACAGCAGCGGCAGCTACATCGACTGTAAGCAAATTAACATACAAAACTATGCGATAAAGCGTGGACTTGCTTCGATAGCTGCCGGCCGCAATGAGCGAGTGTTACGCTACACTTGAAGAAAATAATGTGTGTAGGGCAGACAAAGAGATAAGATTAAGATAATTGGCATTCAGACTACTTTCAGCTTGTTTAAACTCATGTTTTCAATTCGAAATTTGCTCAGCAAGTCCTGCAAAATTTTACTTGCTTTCGCTGCTCAAATTTTCGCTCAGTGTGTAATGCTCATAATAAGCAATACTGGCGACGACGCGCTGCTATGCGAAGGTCATACACCAGCAACAGCAACAGCAACCACAACAACGACACCAGCAGCAGCCACAGCTGTGTCTGCCCAGTGCCAATAGGGTAGGTAGAAGGGGAAGGCGTGATATGTGGGCGGAGTTGAAGACGTAGGCGCTAAATACACAGCGAAGAACAGGGGGAGCGAAGCAGGCGAGAGTTTATTTTGCATTCCATTGTGGAAAATTTGTCATCGCAAAGACACAAAGAGAGAGAGAGAGAGAGAAAGAGAGAGAGGGAGAGAGGGAGAGAGATGGAGAGAGGGAGAGAGAGGGAAAGGGCCTGGCGAGGGAGGGAGCGCACGCTTAGCGAAAACATTTCGAGTATAAAATAAAAACGCTTCGCTGCGAATGAGTGCGCTCGATGCACTCACGAGTATATCGAGAATCGACTGTGTGACGGATAATTGCGCGAAATAAATCCACGATAAGTTCCCCAGTTCGTTCCCCAATTCCCTCCCCCCACCCATACTAGCACTTTTTGCACTCAACTTGTGTATTCATTTCGATAAATGGAATGGAATAGTTGCACTCGTTTTGCATTTGAGTGCCTCAACTTTAATTCGATTTTAATCGGTTTTTTTTTTTTGGTAGATTTTAAATAAACTTGAGTATTTTGAATATACAAACATATATATTATGTTACATAAGAACATATGCATACTCATGTTTTCAATTTAAAGGTTTCGTTCATAGAATAAATTTATCTTCTAAACTTTTTGGCATTTATTTACTTATTACTTGTATTAATGCATTAAATGTATTATGCAAATTGTTAAAAAAATTATTTGAAGCTTTTTGATATTTTGAAGTTTTTTACTTAATATTAAATTTATTTTTCTGGAGCATAGTTAATTATTGTTAAATATCTTTTTAAGTATATGCACTGTATTTGCATTTTCTAGAATTTATCATGAAAGAATTTGATAACAATTTTAGGAATCTTTTTGAAGATTTGCTATGAAATTTAAAAATAAAATAAAATAAAATACATTTATTTTCAAATATATTCTTACAAATTTAAACAAAGTTTTGGTGTATTTCTTTTTCTCTGGCCACCCTCGGCTTAAGCTGCGAGATATTGCACTGTAAATAATAATACATAACATATACGATATATGTATGGTATATCTATTCGATATCGGTCGGGCGCGTAGCCCACAAGTTGTGCGAGTTAGCGAGCGCGACTTTAACGACTCCCGATAATATCTAAATGCATTTGCCCACATGCCCCTATATGGAGCTAACGAAGTGGCTTAGGGGGCATAGAGAGCGAGGTGCTGTGGGGAAAGGAGAGATTCGACTGACATTGCCGAGTGCAATTGCGCAGCAATTACAACAAAACAGTTTAATTGCATTTGCTGCTGCCACAGATATCAGTCGGAACCGGAGTCGAAGTCGGAGTCGCGTACACGGAGCCGGTGTCGATGTCGATGTTGATTGTCGATGTTGAATCCGCAGCGGGCTGCATGTTTATTTATGAGTCAATTCGCAGCGACTTTGCTGCTTTTGGCTGCGCTTAAAATGCAAATTTAGCCAACTGTTTTCCCATAGCAAAAAGACAACAACAACAACAACGGCAACAACATATCAAGGACATTCTCAAAGTACGTTGTGTGTCGTGCGAGTCGAACCACGCCGTAAACGAGTTTCAAATGCCACCGAGAAAGAAAGAAAGAAACTAAGAAATGCAAAACAAGAGCGAAGAGGAGTCCAAGCAGAACCCTAAAAAACACCAGCTGACAGTCGACTTTGTATGCGTGTGTGCGTGTGTGTGTGTGCGTCTGTGTGTGTGCGAGTGAGTACGGCAATATAATAAGGTAGTTACGCATGGACAACCCTTAAATTTTTCAAAACACTGTGAAACCTGGCAAAAAGAAAAGGAGAAAAAAAAACAAAAACTAAAGCGATGCATCGAGATGATACCCTGTAGGCCTACACTGCGCGAAACTTGTAGTGAAATGTTAAAACAAATCGAAAGAAGGGCGACAGAGAGAGAAAGAGAGAGAGATACACCTAAAAAATTACTTAATATCATACAGTTTTTATACCCTTGCAGAGGGTATATTGATTTTGCCCAGAGGTTTGCAAGGAACCTTAGGAGATACCTCTGACCTCTGAAATTATACATATTCCTAATCAGCATTAGCAGGGGAGTCGAACTAGCCATGTCTGTCTGTCCGTCCGTCTGTCCGTTCGTCTGTCCGTCCGTCTATCCGTCTCTCAGTTTTAGAGCTAACTTGATGAAACTCGGAATACATGCTTCTCATTGCTGCACGCTGTAAATGAGTTGGAACGAGATAAATCGGACTCATATATCGTATAGCTGCCATAGAACCTATCGGCCGATTTTTATCATTTTCCAAGATTTCGCTACGAAACCTTCCCGACATATGTCTAAGTATGTCAATTAATGGTTGTAAAACTTTTATCAAAATCGAAACGATATATAATTTTTATATTTTTTAAGATATCGCTATGAAACTTTTGCTTTCTTTAGGAATTCAAAGCTTTTTAATATTTGGAATAACTGCAAGGGTATGAAACCTTCGGCGTGCCGAAGGTAGCCTTTCTTTCTTGATTTTCTATAAAAAAAACACGATCAAGAAGAGAGGGAAAGTGTGAGAGAGAAAAAGAAAGAAATAGAAGACGAAGAAGCAAATGTTCTCAGTGTATATCTACGATAGACTACAGTGGAATCTTGAGAGCAGAAGAGTTAGCTAGAGTGACTAAATACCCTTAAAAAAAAAACAAAAACAAAGTTAAGTCCGCTTTGCTTTTATTTCTTCCAGTGAATATCCCTGCTGTGCCTAAGTAACGCTGTTTTTTTGCGCAGTGTAGCTGGTGTTTTGCCTCTCTACAGCAACAACAATAAAAACAACTATAAACATCATCATTATCAATGCCATATATAATCATGATGTTCATGATGACGATGATATTATCCACACAATGTGCGTCATAGGGCAAACTGCACCCCTCCTCCCCCCTGCCGTCTTGCTACCCTACGCCTGATCCTATGGCTCAACTAAAGCAACAGCTTTATATAGCTACTCGCATTACGCATACGCCGCGTGCGTATGACAGGCAGGTAAGCAGCCAGGTAGCTAGCGCGCGTACAACGGTAAACGGTGAAACGGTAAAACGCTTGGCAGCATATTAGCGGCCGGCTTAAGTGCAATTCCATTCACGGGCGAGCGCCGTGTGCAAGCGAGCGAGAGAGAGAGAGAGAGACAGAGAAGGAGTAGAAAGGGAATCGAAAGGAGTAGGGGGTAACTGAGAGAGAGAGAGAGAGAGAGAGAGAGAGGGAGAGCAAGGGGCAGCAGCATATGAATGGAAAATGCCTAGCAGGATGAGCCGACCCGATGCGACGCTACGTCACCCTCTTGCCGAGTGTGCGAGTGTGCGAGTGTGTGTGTGTGCACAGGCAGAACGACGACAGAAGACAGAGGGACAGACGGAGCAACGGAGGGACGGAGGGACGCACGGCAACAACTGCCGCTGCTGCTTCTTATTGACATTGGAGGCCCTTGGCTGTCGGCTGTGCAGCTCGGCTCGAGTAACACCCGGCGCAGATGCTAAATAAGAAGCAGGAATTAAAGTGCAAAGCGTGTACAAAGGTGTGTGCGACAACAGCAACAGCAACAACAGCAACAGCAACAACAGCAACAACAACAACAACAAAAGAGAAGAGGAGCAAAAGGAGCGAGACTGCGAGGCAGACCAAAAATACTTAGTGTGCTCACAATGCCAGGATACAAGTCAATATAAACACGAGAGACAGAGACAGAGAGAGAAAGAGAGAAAAAAAAGGAGAGAGAGAGAGAGGGGTAGAGGGGTAGAGGGGAGATAGAGAAAAAGAACGCATGACATTTCCTTGCCAAGTGTCAGCAAACCCTACTGCATATATAGTATGCATTATATATCTATATATAGACACAGATACAGATTTATGCTTTATCCCACACTTCACACTCACACGCAGTACGCGATCAACAAGTAGGGGTTGTTAAAGCAGCATAAACATAGACATATCTCTTATATAATATATACTATAGCACATTTCTTCTATCTCTATCTCCCAAGTGACATGAATGAACTGCGACTTGAGTTGTTTTATTCTAAAATCAACACAGTGCAGAATATACTATTATGCTCTCTATATAATCATATTGAAGAAATGAACATACTCTATATAAAACATATTGAAGATATTGGATATTATCCGTAAACAAGTCTTTCAGTCACGATATTGACACATAATTTGTGAAATCTTTAGAGTTCATTTATAGCAAAGCATATAGAATTATAAAGCAGTTACTAAGCAGCTATCGATAAACTATAAGATATGCCAAGTTTGTACTATATATATGTGGTATATATATAGGTATCGAAAAGATAAATGAAAATTTCGACTCCAACTGCAAATATAAATCTTGAGATTTTAACAAAAGTAAAAGATACCTAAAATAAAGTAAGGCAAGAAGAAAAAACCGAATGTTGCATACCCTTTCAATTACTCTAAAAATTATAAAAATTCGACCGATAAGTTCTTTTGCAGCTATACGATATATCGATTGGTTTTTGATTAAATTTGCAAAGAAAACAGGGTAGAAAAAGTTTCATAGCGATATCTTGAAAGGTTACAAAAATAGGCCAATAGGTTCTATGGCAGCTATACTATATATCAGTCTAATCCGTTTCATCCATTCTAGCTCTAAAACTGAGAGACTAGTTTGCATTGCAACAGACAGACGGACGGACATGGCTAGTTCGATTCCCCTGCTTCATAAGGTCGAAAATGTCTGAGATGATGCAAGGGCTTAATTACATAAGCCATGTGCTTCTCCATCAAGAAATATCGTAAGCAACAGATTTGCTTAGGGCCTTATATGTACATATGTATGTGTGTGTGTAGTTATCTAGCATATACAACATACATATGTAAGCGTTCTTATGTATGTACATATACTCTTTCCTTATATGTTTCTATATGACTTAAGTCCTACACTTGCTAAGACGTCATTAAAGATATTAAAACTTTTCCATAGTCACGCAATTTCTTTTCATCTTTTGCAGGTTATAAACAAAGTCAAAATGATCTAATTGGAAAAACCCCCTGCACACAAACACACACACATACACAGAAAGAACCCAGGCAGATCTACAGTTGATTAGCGGCAAAAAAAACGAGCTACATTTTGCACTGGGCAGGCGCTTTATGAGTTAAGACGATTGTTGTCAAGACTTTAACAACAGATACACATACATACATACATATGTAGAGGGTGTGTTTGTGTGTGTGTGGGAGGTAAAAGTTCCGCGTATGTAACTTGAAATTTTGGGCGCCAAAAGCGAATTCTGTGAAATTGTTTGGTAATCAAAACAAAAGTTTGTCATGCCAGGCTGACACCCAATACCAAGGCATGTGTGTGTGTGTCTGTGTGTGTGATCGTTGCGATTTTAGCATAACATTTTTATGTATTAACATTTTGCCAAACTAAACCAAACTAAACTAAATTAAACTCCACTCTACACAAATTTTGCGAAGCTTGGAAATTTTTTGTTTGTTGTTGTTGCTGTTGTTGTTGCTGATATCGCTGCAAATTTAGCGGGAAAAAAATATAAAACTGAAATTCCATTCATTATCAGAGCGCGCAAATAAGTCACGTATGTGTGTGTGAGTGTGTTTGTGTGTGTGTGTGTGTTGTGCCTGTCAAATTTCGAGTAATTTCTCGACCAAAATTTTTCGGTTGCTTTGCTCCAGGATGCAACAACAACAACAGCAACGAAAGAGAGAGAGAGAGAGAGAGAGAGGCAAAACTTGTTGCTTCTTTTGCAGTTATTTATAAATTGCAGTTAAATAGTTGTTGTTGTTGTTGTTGTTGTTTTTTGTTGTAATTGGTGCTCCTGTTGTTTTTGTTGTTGTCGTAGTTGTTGCTGCTGCAGCCACCACATTAAATTGTCAAATAAGCAATGAAAATTTTTGTCAGCCGCAAACTTGTTGCTTTGCATGTGTGCGTGTGTGTGTGCTAGTGTGAGTGAGCATGACTTTATGCAGCGAGCAAGCGAGCGCATGTGTGTGTGTGTGTAGGCTTACGTTTAACTATTTATTATTTGTGTATTTTCATTTGATTTGCTGCCACTTTGTTGTTGTTGTTGCTTCTGCTTTTGCTGTTGTTGTTGTTGTTGTTGCTCTCGAGCATTTTCATTTGTTGCGCACTTTTTTCCACCGACAGCACAAAAACAAAAACAAAATCCAAACACACACACAAAACAAACTTTTCGCTTTGCTTCAATTCAAATTCGATTCTCCTCCGCAGCCGTTGTTGTTGACTTTATTTATTCGCGCTCGCGTTGAATTTGCACGTCAACGTCGTCACACGCTCGCACACACATACACACATAGGCACTTACACATGTGCGTGTGCGTCATTTGCACGTGTTCGTGTGTGTGTGTGTGCGTGTGTTTTTACGCGACGACGGGGCGTATAAGCAACGGCGGCCGAGGCGCAAAACTTTGCCACTTTGTTGCGTCGCCGTTTGTTATCTGCACAAAACAAAAACAAAACAAACAACACACACACTCACACTCACTCGAACACAACGACAAAAAAAAGACACCAAAACGAAGTAAAATAACGAAGCACGCAAAACAGAGAGAAACAACGTTCGAAACGTTAACGTGCAAAACTTTACACACTGACGTCGCTGCTGCTGCGGCCGCGGCGTCGTCGTCGTCGTTGTCGTCGTCGTCGCGTCGCGTTTAAATGCGGTGTCTCCGCGCGATGTTTGCGAGTCGACAGGTAGAGCAGCACTGAAAACATTCGCGCAGGCCGCAACAACTAAAAACGCCGCTACGACACGACGAACGCCACAACAACAACAACAATCAGCAAGAGAACCAAACCCGAACGTGCTCTTCGACACGAGCCGAAGTGCATGAGAGAGTGAGTGGGAGCTGGGGAGAGAGCCAGCCAAACAGCTGTGTGTGTATGTGTGTGTGTGCTATTGCTGTTGCTGTTGCTGCTGCTGCTGCTGCTACTGCTACTGCTGCTGCTTTTGTAATGCCTTTTACATTGTCTGGCGGCCGGCCAGGCAGGCAACTGTAAATGTTGGACGCGTTATGCAACAACAGCGCGCCAGCGAAAAGACACGAGTGATTCTGATTGGTCGCAGGACGCACAACCGAAACAAGCTGAGCGAGCCGAGTCGAGCCGAAGCTGCGTCAAAACGAGGCGAGGCGAGGCGCTGCGAGCAAGGCAAGTGGCTTGTTTTTGTAGCTCTGTCGCTCTCTTTCTCTGTTTCTCTCCCCACAAATCAAAATACAAACGCTGGCTTGACCGTCGCCGTCGTCGTAATCGTTGCTCTCTGGTCAAGCCAGCGAGTGCTTAAGCAGTCAAACGCTCTGTCTACTCTCAAGCCGAGACTGAAGCCAGGCGGCGCCGCTGTGGGAGGCCAGTTGCCATAAGGAAGGAAGCGTCATCAATTGTCATCGCTCTAGCAGCAGTCGCAGTTGCAGTTGCAGTTGCAGTCGCGCAGCCAACTAAAATGTCATTGGGGAGTTGTTCTCTGTTATCATCTACGACTGCGTTATCAAGCGCTCTTGGGACTCAGGATCAGTTTACGGGTGAATAAATAATTATTTTGTAATTGCTCCAAGTCGAAAGAGACTCGAACTTTCATCTTTTTATACTTTTTATTATATTTATTATTATTTTTTTATTTAACTTGTTTAATAATTTGTGCATACCAAAAGAATTTTAAGTCAAAGAGTTTCAATACTTAATCTCTTTTCCAATAAATCTAATACTATATTTTGTATAGGTTTTATTAAAATCGTGTCACAAAAGCACGAAATACTTTGTCTATTTTGAATTTCATCATATTATAAATTCCCCACAGTGTTATTTCATGATTCTACTAATTGCACTCTTTTGCTATCTCCCTCTCTCTATCTCTTTCTTTCAAGCTTTGCTTTTATTACGCACAAGCGATCTAGGGCAATTATTATTCACTTCATTTGCATAAAAAAACTATGTACGTGTATGCATATATGTATTTACTTTAAATTTTGACTTGTTTTACGATCTCTCTAAAATTGCATTTCATTTCCCCATCTCGAGAAACGCGCATAGTAATAACACAAAATATTGCGATTTAATGATTACTTAAGGAACAGGATGTTAATGGAGAAGTATAGCACTAACAAGTAAGGAAAGCTACAGTCGAGCGCGCCCGACCGTAAGATACCATTCGACCAACTTCGTAGCTGCACTAACTCGCTCTCACACACACGTACAGACACACACACAAAACGATGCATGAGCATATGCTGCAATGACGCGAAAAACGGAACTAGGAAAAACGTTTTCTTTAATAACTTCTGTGTTTATTGTCCTATCGGATTGTATTTTAGAGATTGGGTGCATATTATCAGCATGTTTACGTGTTCCAAAGCAGAAAGCTGTAACCTTAATACTTTCCTTAATACTCAAAAATGATCGATTTGCGTGGGCTGTGGGCGTGGCACCTCAAATTTGAAACAAACTTGATCTGCGTATGGTATACAGGAACCATCATGTCAAATTTGGTGTCTCTAGCTTTTGTTATAGCTGTGATCTCGACGTTAATACATACAGACGGACATACGGACATGGCTCAATCGACTCGGCTAGTGATCCTGAGCAAGAATACATATAGTTTATGGAGTGTGCAGTGTCTCCTTCTGCGTGTTACATACTTTTTCACAAAGTTAGTATACCATTTTTGACCATTTTCAATGGTCGAATGGTATAAAAACATGCATTATGTTTGTATATACCATATGCTGTTATATAACGTTGCAAATGCAGTAAAATAGGATATACACATATGTACATACATATATTTATAACAATTGACAGGCCAGTTAGCAGGAAGTTAAAAAGATGTGCTATCCATTCGACTCGACTCGACACGGCACGACACAACGCGACTCCGTTTATAAGTATCTGTTTTATATCACACTCACTCGAAGCCAATAGCGAAATCCAACAACAACAACAATGAAAACAAGTACCAAAATCCAGACAGCAATTAGCGATAAAGCATTCAAATTGTTTTCGCTTTGGTTTTGATTTTGATTTCGATTTTGTTTTTTTCTGCTTACCCTGTTATAGCTATAGATTCGGGTAGATTGTCGAGATACATATGTAGTTGGGATATATAGATAAAAAATAGCAAATTCTTAAAAAATTGGTTGAAATAACAGGTTAAATTGGTTTTTTAAAATAGTAGATAAGCTAAACTATTTATCTTAGTCATACAAAGCAAAGAATATAAAGAAAAAATTCATTTTAAGTTGACTTTTTAATTTTTTACAGCGCATCTCCCAGTCGAGCATGACAAGAAAATCCCTTACTGGCTTTTCTGTCTTGTTGTTTTCCAATGTTTTCCGTTGTGTTTTCAATCGTTTTGTTTAGTATTTTTTAATACCATTCGACCATTGAAAATGGTCAAAAATGGTATACTAAGTTTGTGCAAAAGTATGTAACACGCAGAAGGAGACGTGGCAGACCCCATCAACAATATTCTTATATAGATATATTCTTGCTCAGGATCACTAGCTGAGTCGATTGAGCCATGTCTGTCTGTCTGTATGAACGTCGAGATCTCTGCTATTTCAAAAGCTAGAGACACTAAATTTGGCATGATGGTTCCTGTATACCATACGCAGATCAAGTTTATTTCAAATTTTAGATGCCACGCCAGTGGGCGTGAAAACCAGTTATAATCATATAATAATAACAATTCGCTTAATCACACATTTAGCTGACTATAATATGCAGCTATCTTGCAAATTTCGAAGAATAAACCCAGAAGTTATATTAGTAAATATTATTTAGTGTTGGCTAACGCTTGAAGTAAGATTGCCAGGGTATCCTTTTGGATGTACTCAACTGTTTCTATTTCTTTACTGTTGTTTTTCGCTCTATTTTGTCACAAAACAGAGTGAAAATGTTGTTGTATTTTATTCGACTGTTATTCAACTTGTTGTTGTTGTTGTACGAGTTGTTGCCGCTTGATAATGATAAACTGCGTTTTTGGTCACAACACGAATCTGTTGCTTCATGCCAGTTGAAATTTGTTTAGTTTATTTTTCGTTTTTCTCAATTTGTTTATTATTTTTTCCTTTCTTTCTTTCTTTTTCTGCTGTTGCCTTTTGCTTTGTTTTTTTTTTATTTTTGCACATTGCGCTGATAAGATAAGCGCCTACTGCGAATACTTTAACTGCGAAGCCATATAAAAATACAAATGAAATACTGAGAATTGTGCGCCACTCGTGCCACATGGCAGCTGCTAACCCCCGCTCTACCCCCAACACCCTGAAGCAGGCGCAGCCCAAAAACTGCCGCAATGAGTCATGCACGTGTGTGTGTGTACGTATGTGTGTGTGAGTGTGTGTGCTTGTATGCAGTGCAAGTCCATTAAAGGTGAATCATTTCAAACTGTCCAGTCGCGGCGCCCTTGACCTGCCGCGCCCCCCCCCCCCCGCGCTGTTGTCGCCTGTCAGATACAATTTGTATCTTGTATCTCGCGAACATTAAGGGCAGGCTCCGACAGCAACAACAACAACAACAAAAAGAAAACGAGGAAAATGTCTGGTGAAAGCGACGACGACGACGTCGTCCCCAAACTAAGTTTTCCGCTTGTAATTGCCAAAGGCAGGCGGGCAGGAGGAGTGGGGGGGAGGGGTCAAGCGGCTGCAGCATAGATGCATCTTTGCTTATGCTTAATTTCTTTTCTATTTTCTATTTTCCATTTTCCATTTTGTTTGTCTTTTTCTTTTCTTTCACGTTTTGTGCGCCAAATTTTGCGCTCGTGCTCTTGACCATGCCAAAAGGCACACTACTTTCCAACAAAGCCTACAACACGCGACGCGCAGAGATACACAGTCAGCCGCAGCTAAAGCTACAAACTACAGATACATTTGCAGATGCAGATACATTTTACAGTGTCGTGAGATTTTTTCTTTTTTTGGCACATGTGTCTAGTCGCAGAAAGAAAGGCAAAGGCAAAGCAGAACGGAAATGAAATGTTGACGCACACGAAGCACACGAATTGCTGAGAGAGCGAGACAGCGAGATAGCGAGACAGCGAGAGAGTGGGACGGCCAGACAGTAGACAGGAGAATAATAAAGTCAAAATGGTCACGCTTACTTACACATTGGGCAGCAGCGGCCACTCCAGCAAAACCAGAGAGAAAGACGCGCAAGAGGAAGAAGAAGAAGAAGAAGCACCAAATTGTGACCATCGCTGTAAGTGGAAGAAGCCCATCGTGAGAATATATATCTCTCTCTATATAGTACACGAAGAAGCGTCCAAGCGTGCAAAAGATTGAGAGAGGGTTGACAGCTCCACTAGTGGGAAGGGGAAGGTAACCAGGAGTTGAGCAATGAATGATTAAGTGTTGTGATAATCAGAGCTGTAGACAGCTTGAGGAAATACTTGAATGCTTCATATGTACGTGTCAGTGCAAGTACGTGTACGTGCACAGACATGAACAAATACTGATTCATCAGGAATATATATAAAGAAAACTCTATATAAAGTTTTTGGTTTTATTCCAATTTTAGCCATATGTATGTATTTGTGAGTAGAGTCTACTCATCTTATTGATCAAAAACATATTTGTTTGCTATATAGTAGCCGGTAGGTAAGTCAGATTTCTTAGAATGTTTTCCAATATAATTATATGTAGAGTTATGTATATACCAGCCTGTAGGTAAGTCAGATATCTATAAATGTTTTCAATAATAAAATAAAAAATATGTAGAATTTGTTAGCAATTATTCTGATCAGTTTACCGATCAAGAACATATATGCTTACTATATTATAGCCTGTAGGTATGTGCTATTTCTTTGCTTGATTCACATAATAAAAGAAAATACAGGTTTATTAGAAAAGGGTCTGCTTATCTTACTGATCAAGAAAATATATACATAAGCACATCAAACGTTTCTTTAGATTTCATATTATATATGAAGCAGCATTTTCAGTTCAAATATATATGGAGTCTACTTTAAATAAGATAACCTTACTAAACGAGAACACATACTTTAAATATACACTAAATGCCATAGCTTGTGTGACTTGACACGTATGCTAGAAAAGTTTAATATTGAATAATAAAATCATTTGTCAGTCTACCGAATATAGCAAGCTATAAGTAAAGTATATAATATAACATTAAACATATATAGAATATGAGTAATTTTTTAATTGCTGTTTGTTCTGCGACGCTTTTACTGTACCGCACACAAATCGACGGGAATTAATTTTGCAACTGATTAAATTGATGATATTATTATTTAATCAACAGCTGTCAAAGCAACACGTAAGTGAACAAGTGCCGAACCCTGTTTTTGTTGTTGTTGTTGTTATCGATAAACAAAAAAAAACCTTAATCAGTTGCAGACTTTAATCGAGGCGTACTTCAAGGCTAAATCCAGTTACCACTCAGATTGTTGTGACAGGTTTCGCCGGCCTTGACACAGTGTTGCGCAAAAGCGACCGTGAGAGGGCAAAAGCGAGTGAGAAAGAGTGAGAGTAAGGACTCTAATTTTTGTAGTCTTTAATAATCCATGTCGAAAGTTACTATACAAATTTCAACTTGGAATAAAAGTTTGAAATTTTAGAATTTTAAAAATACAAATAAAACTGCTCAAAGTTCAGATATCAAAGATAATCTTGGTATATTTCTTACTCAATTTAAATTTAAATTTAAAACGAGAACATATAATCCTGTACAGCTATATTTATAAAATATGAATCAAAGATAATCTAGGTATGTTTTTAAATATATATGATCTAATTAACCTTATACTATCCGCCCTGAACAAGAACATATAACTCTATATATACATAATATTTAAACATAAACTTTTTAATGCATGTAAGGGCAAATGCGTTGCATGGGCGTATACATTTATCAGCGACTGTTGCCAACTGCTTTACTTTGGAACTCACCCCACTTGAAGTCCCCCCTCCCCCTTGCCCACGGTCCATCCTCTAGCACCTTACCCTAGCACTTCCCGCATGCAGACGGACCTGCACTCATTTGCTTAATAGAACAATTATCGACGCCCACAAGCGCATTGCAAATGGGGGGCGTGGCAAAAATATCGCATTCGCTCATAAAGCCAATAAAGAGGCACATAATAATGATGTTAATGCTGATAATGATGATGAGCATAATATAGAAGAGCATGATGATGTAGCTAATAATGATGATGAGTAGCAATAAGCACAACAAGCTGCCTCAGCCGCTGCAACAACAGGTTACTCAGCCGCATCCAGAGACGGTGGCACACTCCAAAAAGAGGGGTTTCAATACCAGATGCCATTATAAAATCGGGAATAACAAAAAACCTTCAACTATTTTCCAATTTTTATTCCAGTTTCCACTTTTTCGTACACTTTCTTTTCGCAAATCTAATTTAACTCATCCCCCTTCCTGCTCTCACTAAGCCCATGTACTAGCTAGTTAGGTACTTGGCCAACACAAAAAGGTGAAAGGAATCGGTCAGTAAGTGGGAAACACGTTCCGTGCTCGCTCTTCCCCCCTCCCCCCTGGACAGCTACGGAGGAATTAAGAGCTTGTAGCTTATGACGATTACCAGGGGGGCTTTGCATACTAAGAAGCTGCGCACATGGATTCCTCGCCAAACTGACAGCAGTACGACGGGAATTAACACTTAACTCAACACTTATATTCGGTTCAGAAACTAAGTGGCCTAGGGATACTCTTTGGACTAATAATGTCAACTTTAACTTCTTAAGCTTTAGATATTTAGATAAGAAACATATTTATCATAATAAAACAGATAGTCAAAGTGTGGAACTTAAGGGAAAATTTATAATATTAATTGTGGAAATAAGTGATATTAGTTTTTTGATTGACTTCTGTGTTTCTTAAGAACTCATATTTTCTAAACTAATAAACAGATAATATACAACTCTTCATAGGTTCCACTTAATAAAACTTTACACAAATTAGCATGAAGTTTACATGCAATACACAACTATCTATTTTTACGAAGCATAGTTAAGGATACTGAGTTCTACAGTCACGTTTAGCCTTCATTTGCAGTTTTTTCTCAACATAAATTGTACATAAGTTCCACTAGGTAATCTAAGATTTATCCAAGTGTTTGACAATTGCCCATTGCACACAGCATCCACATGGATTCTACAACCAAAATCATTTACTTTCAATTTAAAAACTATTGTCAGTTGGAAAATGTCCTCACTCCGAATAAACACAGGTTTATGCACATACATACACTCCAAATTTAGAAAATTCCCTTAATCTAACTCAACATAAGTCTCACTTAGATCCATTCATGCACACTTGACCTTCACACTGCATCCACATGCGTTCCTTAATTAGAGAATTACCCTACTCCGACTCAACATAAGCTCCATTTTGATTCATTTATGCATTTGTACTTGACATTTACACTGCATCCACATACATTCCATATTTAGAAAATTCCCTTAATTTAACTCAACATAAGTTCCACTTAGATCAATTTATGCACACTTGACCTTCACAGTGCATCCACATGCGTTCTACATTTGGAATATACCCTGCTGCCATCCCTTGCCTTCAACAACAACTGGAGCTGCACATGACAATAGGATTTAACGGGCCACGACGCTGCCAGGAAGTGCATGTGCTGAGGGGGTGGGATGTGGTGTTGTCAGGGCATGCCAAAGCAGCACAAAGCCGCGACAAGGCTACATTGCTTTAACGGTAAATACGCGCAACGCGACAAGGGCGCGAAAAGAACAACGGCAACGGCGCGCGTTGACAACGACGAGGCCACATCATCGGCCACGGCACATCCCCATCTGCATCTGCATGCGATGAAAATGAAGGAAGCTGGTAAAAATGTCAAGGCTCCAAGGATTCGCTTTGGCAAGGACAATAAAAATTCAGTTAGTAGTCGAACGGTAAAAGATTTCCACAAAAAAATTAGAATACAAAGAAGACACGATAAAAAGCAACGTGTTGGCGTTGCCCATTCTTGGCCTGAATATCTTTCTTCCACCCTTTTCTCCTCCCTTTTTTCCACACTCTCAGCAAATTTGCATATACAACACCAGATTCGGCACAATATTCGAAACTGAAGAGCAGGACTTGATACACTTACATACAAAATCTGTGATCTTTTCTTAGAACTTTTTACAAGAGTTTCCTAACTTTTTAATTTATTTCTTATTTTTAATTTAACTAACTTTTTAATTTATTTCTTATTTTTGAACCACTCAAAAAGATTTTAAGAAATTAGTTATCGAAATATCGATTTAGGTAGATCTTTAATCAGTTTCAATACTATTTGGAACTAATTATCGAACTACTTTCAGATCAGTTTCGAAAAACTTTGAAAAAACTTGGCTATTTAGTTTAGGAATAGTTTTTAACAAGTAAGAAAGCTACAGTCGAATGTGCTCGACTGTTATATACCCGCTACCCAGCTGCTCGTTCATCAGGAATACACGTACGCACTATTCGGCCTAATGCTGCTGGCAGCGCCGCCGGCAGCGCAGCTTTCAGCTATGGGAAACGTTGACTTGAATAACTTCTGTGTTTATTATCCGATTGTAACCAAATTTTCAGAGATTATCTGGCTAGTCATCATATAAACCGAAAATGAACAATATGGCATCAAAATTGCACCTGAAATCCATTTTTTTCGATATTCGGGGGCGGAAGGGGGCGTGGTCAAAATCCAAAATAAAACTTGATCAGCGTGCAATACAAAAACACACAGATCTAAATTTTCACACGGACAGACAGACGGACATGGCTATATCGACACTGCTGTTGATCCAGAGCCAATATATATATATAAATATATATATATATATGGGTCGGAGATGTCTCCTTCTGCCTGTTACATACATACATTTTCGGTTTAAACAAAGTTATAATACCCTTCCACTCTATGAGTAGTGGGTATAAAGAGTTTTTAAAAGAATTTCCCAGCTTATTATAAACCACTATCTCGTTTTGACTGTGTTTTTAACAGAAACGTTTTAGGTGCTAAGAAATACAAAAAAATACAAATCAACTGTCTGTATGAACGTCTATATCTCAGATACTATAAAAACTAGCAGAAGCAAATTTTGTGCCAACCATTGTGTGAGTTCTAAGCTCTAAGCGCTTTATCTCAAAATTGGGCCACGCCCCCTTGCGCCCTCAAAAGTTGATTAAGCTTGAATTGCAAGCGAAGTTCTAAAGCTACAGCATTAATTTTCAGAGTTTAGAATAACTCTCACAATCTAACCAATCGCTGAAAATGCAACTCAAGTTCAATTCAAACTCAAGTCAAAACTTAAAGCTTTAAAACTTATTCTTTTCATTTTTATTTATTTTTTTTTCACTCGTTTTTTAACCAATTTCGAGTTTCTCCTTTAACCAACTTAGTTTTTTAATCTTTACCAAAGATATGTTGAAAATTCGTTAAGATTTTTGCTCAAAATTTCTCTGAAATTTCAATGTATTGCCCAGCAAACGAAGCTAACCGGAATGCGTTCCACACATGCCACATGGGCAAGCCCTATGCCCGTTGCTGTTGTTGTTGCTGTGGGGCAGCTGCCGCTTAATCGTGTTGCAGGCTAAAAAACGCTTATGGCCAATCTTCTTGTCGTCGCAATTCGTTCGCTTGAAAATATTTACACGCCAATCGCTGTTCGTGCGGCATGTGCTGGCATCTAATCCCCCCCCCACCTACCTCCTGCTCTTCCCGTACCCACCCCTTGGTAGCTGCGCTTTTGCTGCAGGCTTTGCGTGTCAAATCAGATTTTGTAATAATTCCGTTGTTGCCGTTGTTATTGCCACAACGCTTTGTACACAATTCTTTTTGGCGGCGCGTTTGCTACCTGTTCGCTTTGACGCCTTGATGGCGTCTCTCTTCCTCCCTCCCCCTCTCTCTCTCTCTCTTACTCTCCCTCCTGCTCTGATGTTTATCAAGAGCAATAATGTAAATGCTGCTAGCACTCGCAAATAGCCTGTTAATTGCTCACGGTCTCTGAGCACACGCCCGCCGCGTCCTTCCCTCTCCCCAGACGGGGCGTGGCAACAAAACGTTCAACAAAGCTAAACCAAAACATCCCCTGCCCCCTTTCTCCCTTCGGTCTCTTTGCTGCTGCTGTCGAATCAAACAGGTGCAGGAGGACTAAAAACACACACAAAATGGCCATTGCGCACGCCGGAAACGGAAACGCACACACACAAACACTCTGTGCAACCCTTCCCCTCACCCTTCCCTCTTTACGCTTTTCCATTAGCCACAGAACCGCAAAATCGAAATGTGCGTGCAGTGAAATTGCGTTTTCGGGTGGACACTCACACAGACACTCACGCACACTTGCCTGCTGACCCAATTAATAGTGCGTATATGTATGAGAGAGAGAGTGTCCTTGATGTCCTGTTAAGCCGACCAAAGGTCAACTCCTGCCCCCCCACTAGCCACAGGCTATCAGGCTGCCTGTGCCAGGTCACGTTCTGCGCCCACAAAATGCGTGATGGATGCAAATTCGATTTCATTGTTGTTGTTCCTGTTGCTATTGCTGTTGCTGTTGTTGTTGCTTTTCATTGCAGCCAGTTCAATTGACTCGGCTGCCAACCCCCGCCCCCTTTTCGCACGCCACTGGCTTTTATGGTTGCAAATTTGTACAGTTTCATTTCGGGTTAATCAATAAAACAGGAACAATTGCGAGAAGCGAAGGGAAGTCGATAGTGAAGCCCGCCGATTTCAGTTTCAATTTGCCGCACTTTGTTGTTGCTTTTTTGTATGGGATACACATACTTCTATGGTTTACTGTAAACTGTGCGTCTATTCGATCGATATTATCGATGGAACGCTTACAGAGTGTATGCCATACTCACTAGAAGATCTATATACAAGTTTAAAAGCTGAATACATATGCGAGCTTTATATTTAAGAAAATTGTATATTATTTTTTAACATTTCGAAAATTTGGTTAAACGATTTCCTAACAAATTTATCGATAGTTAACTTTTCTTTAGCTTGTTCTTTAAGTTATCGACGAGTTTGCTAATCAATCAAGTAAGAACAAGTAAGGAAAGCTACACTCGAGCGCACCCGACCGTTAAATACCATTCAACCAACTTCGTAGTTGCACTAACTAGTACTAACTCGCTTTCACACACACACGTACAGACACACACACAAAGGCTAAAACGATGCATGACGATATGCTGCATTGACGCTGGCAACGGAACTAGGAAAAACGTTTTCTTTAATAACTTCTGTGTTTATTGTCCTATCGGATTGTATTTTGGAGATTGGGTGCATATTATCAGCATCTTTACGTGTTCCAAAGCAGAATTCAAAAATTATTGATTTGCGTGGACGGTGGGCGTGGCACTTCATGATGGTTCCTGTATACCATACGCTAAACGCGTTTATATTTAATTCTTGTTGCCACGCTCACTGCATACACAAATCGATAACTTTTGAATTTTAAGCTACGTATAAAAGTTAGTCTTCTGATTTGGTAAGCGCTTTGATAAATGCAGTATAAATCTTTTGTTCCAATTTAAAACCGATCCGATTATAAACAGCGTAGTTATTGAAGTTAACGTTTTAAAATTAAACGTAGGGTATCTTACTGTCGGTAGCGCTCAACTGTAGTTTTTATTACTTGTTAGGTCTTAAATTCTCTATAAAGTGTATACATTAAAAAGTTGTTTTTCCTATGAATATACTTTATGATATATTAAACTATTCTTTATCCCATATAACTTTTGTCAAGCAATTTTAAAAATTAGATGTTTATTAAAATTTGAATATTGTTTTGGAAATTTTCCGACACAAGTTTCAACACACACAGAACTAAACCACAAGAGTGTAAGTGTGTGTGTGTGTGTCTCGAGAAGCTAATAAACTGTCAAAGCTAATCATGGTGTCGCTATCTAACGGGAATGGGTCACGTAGCTTCTGCTGCTATATCATATTGCTTGCATTTTTCCTCGCTCTCCCAAAAACTGCATGGACCACGAACCCCTTGATGCGTCCCCATTTTTCCCATCTCCCCCTCTCTTTTGCACGCCTTGGCGATCACAAATCCGCACTCACTTTTTATGTGTCACGATGAGTTATTTTCAACGCGAAATTTTCGAAATTTATTTGTCGAACATTGGCTGCACTTTAGCCGAGGGGCAGCGCAAGGAAGAAGGGGGGAGAGGGAGGTGAAGTGGGGGAAATTTGTATTTTTCAATATGCATTCCCCCCTTTCGGTTTGTATTCGCATTCTTCTGACGCTGGCAAAATGCGCTTCTTTATTTTTCCTTTTAATTTTGTTTTGATTTGTTTTTGTATTTTGGTTTTGGTTTTGTTTTTGAGTTTTTTATGCAGTTTTTATACCATTCGACCATTGAAAATGGTCAAAGAGGGTATATAAAGTTTGTGCGTAAGTATGCAACAGGCAGAAGGAGACATGGCAGATTCCAAAAACTATATATATTCTTGCTCAGCATCACTAGTCGAGTCGATTGAGCCATGTCCTTCTGTTCGTCTGTCCTTTTGTCCGTCTGTCTGTATGAACGTCGAAATCTCAGCTATTACAAAAGCTAGAGACACCAATATTGACATGATGGTTCCTGTATACTATACACAGATCAAGTTTGTTTTAAATTTGAGGTGCCACGCCCACAGCCCATGCAAATCGATAATTTTTGAGTATTAAGGAAAGTATTAAGGTTACAGCTTTCTGCTTTGGAACACGTAAACATGCTGATAATATGCACCCAATTCCAAAATTACAATCCGATCAAACAATAAATACAGAAGTTATTATAGAAAACGTTTTTCCTAGTTCCGTTTCTCGCGTCATTGCAGCATATCGCCATGCATCGTTTTAGCCTTTGTGTGTGTGTCTGTACGTGCGTGTGTGGGAAAGCGAGTTAGTACTAGTTAGTGCAACTACGAAGTTGGTCGAATGGTATCTTACGGTCGGGCGCGTTCGACTGTAGCTTTCCTTACTTGTTTTTTTTTTTGGTTTTTGACACAGCAAAAGCGATGGCATTTTTTGTGGCCTAAATGCAGGCCAGCTGGGTGGCATGCTGATCAAAAGAGTGAGCGAGAGGGGGAGAGGGGAAAGGCGTAGTACCGCCCCTGAAAGGGAGGAGGAAGGGGGGGCAGTTCGTTGCAATGTGTCAGCGCCAGTTGGCTCAATGAATCTGAATCTGAATGCGAATCTGTTTACATTTTCCACTTTGATGTCTTGCCTGCTCACTCTCTTTCTCTCTCTCTCTCTCTTTTGCTCTCTCTTGCTTGGCTAACTGCACATGTCGATTTTTATGCAGCACATGCCACATGAATGTTGCATGACTTGTCTGTGCGCGTGTGTGTTTGTGTGTGTGGCATGCGCTGATAGCTGATAACAGTTAACAGACAAGCCGAGTGCCCCAAAAAGAAGAGCAGCGCAACAGCGACAACGCAGCAGCAGAGACGGCAGCGACGGCAGGCAAAAGCCACCGCCCACTGGCACAACATTTTGCAAGCTTACACACACACACACACACGCGCGCTTAACCGAAAAGCACCGTTAAACGGTGACAGACTCAGCACAAAAAGCAGCTACAGCAACAACAACAACAACAACAGTAACAGCGGCATCGCAACAACCACAAAAACAACTCAAAAGAGTTGCCTGCGCTGCCGCTGCCGCTGCCGCTGCCATTGCCAACGTCGCTGCCGAACGACTTCTAATAAAAACCGGGACAGCAACAACGCAAAGCAACGCAGGAGCAGGAAAATTGTTCAAGAAAATTCTTATAAGAAATTAGCAAAAAGTAAGCGAAAAAAAAAAGAAATGAGAGAAATGCGAACAAAATCAAACGGCAGCAACACAAAAAACTAAAACAAACGACGACAACGATGCGATTTTCTTCCGTTAGCTTTTTTATGCGGCGCACAGCGCGCAAAGCTCTGCGATAGACAGCAAGACGGAGAGAGAGAGAGAGCGAGAGAGCGAGCGAGAGAGAGAGAGAAAGAGAGAGAAAAATGCACAGCAAAAGAGCGTAAAACCTTTTACCTACGTCCATGTCGCGACGTCCACATGTGTGTGCAAGCAAAGCAGCACACGAGAGCGCAAGAAAAAGAGCGCGAAATCTGTGTGTATGTGTGTGGGGTGTGGGGAGAGAGCAGCAGGCGCGACTTGACTCGACGACGACGACGGCGTTGCCGTTGCTGCTGCAACGCTGCCCAAAGAAGACAGCAACTGCAGCAGCAGCAGCAGCAGAAAAGTCATGATGACAGGCGACAAAGGCGTCGCAGCGAATTTCACAATTAATTTAATACTAATGCATATTTAATTAATATATTAATTAAAAAAATATGCTGTCAAATTATTTTAATTTAATTTAGTTACTTAATTGCATATTTTGATTTTAAATAAATTTATTCGTTAATTAATTTAAATGTACAATCACATATGTTTAGTGAAGATAAAGAATAAGCTACATAAAATATAGAAATATTTTAAAATAACGTTATAATTATAATATTATGTTAAAATTGCCAAATAGCTACAAATATCTTGATTAAATTAAGAGTTTCACTTTGCCTGGGCAACAAGTAAGTTATGTAAGATTTTCACATAAATTGCTAATATTTCTGTAGACTGTCATTTTAATATTTTCTCGGTTATAAAATACAATTAATTATAATAATATATTTTCTTTTAAATAAATTTGTTTTTAAAGTTAAAAATTAATACGAATAAAAATAATAATTATTAAAAAATTAATATTATAATTAAATTTGAATTTTAAGCAAAGCATATTCATTTATTATCATTATTATTTGCAATATTATTGCCACAAAACATAGCTGCAAGTTCCAATTAAATATCCTACTAAGTTAATTTTCTTCTAATTTTACTTTTTTTTCGTTATTGACATTTTCGTCGCCTTGTGCTTCTGGAACCAAAGCAAACGTTGTAACAACGCCAGCCGGATGCTTTGCTAGCTTTTTCTCAATAGCACGAGAAGAGAAATAAAAGGCAACAAAAAAAATTTCGCAAAAAAAAAGGAAAGAAAGAAAAGCGCCAGTAGCAACAAAACAAATGAAGGCAGAGAGAAAGGGAGAGAGAGATACTGTGAGCAGATAGGGACAAGTGAAGGGAAGGGAAGACGGAGGGAGGAAGGAGGCTCGCAGCAAAGAACACGGCGCAGTTAAAAAATTGCGTTGTTGTTCATAAATCAGTTGCAATTAAAATTAACTGGAAAATGCAACGCTAATTAGATCGCTGCGGTCAGCATTCTGAGCGAGCCTCATCTCTCTCTCTCTCTCTCTCTCTCTCTCTCGGCTCTGCCGCAACGGGAATTTTTTGGAGGGGTGAAGTAAGATCGCCAATTTGGGCGGGGCAATGCGTTGTACAATGTGCGGCATTTGTTTAATAGTACCACAACAAAAACAACAACAACAGTAACAATAATCATACGCAATAATAGCAACAATGACGAGCGAAACAATTGTAGAAACAACAACAACAATCGCAACAAACCGACAAACGCTGCGAACAAGAATGACAAATAATTGCGCGTTGTTGTTATTGTTATTGTTTTGCCTGCAACTGACTGAATAACATGCGAAAGTGCCGACAATAACAATAACAATAACAAACAAATACACACACACTCGCACACACAGTGAGAGAGAGAGAGTTATCTATTAGCAGCACGCGCGTTCTGCCGCGCGAATCACGTCAAATCTTTATTACGACATTCCCAATATGATTTGCCTTTTGTCACGTTATTCTCCCTGTCTGCTGCGTCCTCTAACCGCACAAGCAGCAGCCGCAGCAAGCGTTGTTGCCGGCATCAACGTCGCTGTCACCGTCACCGTCACCGTCGACATTGTGTTACGTTGCGTTACGTTGTCGTCGCGGCGCGACGTCTAAATGAGTACTAAAACGTAACACGACTGCGATGCCGTAGCTGACGTTGTCGACAGACGCCGGGCTGCAGCAGCAAAAAAAATGTAATAGACATGTACAAGCACAACGACAACTACACGTACAAATGTCCTGACTGCACTCTCTCACTCTCTCGCAGTTCGCTCTTTCAATTTGGCGCTCTCTCACGCTATGTTTGCTTGCCGGCATCCGTCGATTTGTAACAGAGACGCAGCAACCAAAGGCAGCGACAGCACAGGACGAAGCCGCCTTGCGTTCGCTCTCCGAGTGCGGAATAGAGAAAGAGAGTGAGAAAGTTCGTGTGTGTGTGTGTGTGTGTGTGTGTGTATGTGCGTGTGCATTCAAACATGGATGAACGAACGTCAAATAGAACATGTGCTAATGAATTATCAAACATCAGCACAGCGTAAAGTGCAAACAATCACGCGGACAGCGCGAATGCATGAATGAATGAATGAATGAGGCAACTAAAGATAGTCTCTCTTTGTGTGCGTGTGTGCGTGTTGTTGTGGGTGTGAATGTGTTTGTGTTTGTATGTAGGACAATCGAAATGGTAGCCTACTTCATGGAGACACTGTGCAATCAACGCCAAATGAATAACAGCTTAATTAACGAGTGCAGTCGAACTGAGTGTGAAAGCGTGTGTGTCTGTGTGCGCTTCATCGCGCCTGTAGTGCACTCTAGTACACATAGAGCGATTAGAAGCGACTTGCATGAGCTGCTCTAACCGTTCATTTTGGATTAGGTATGTCCATCAATGTGTATGATTAATTGAAAGTGAGAAATCATTTTACATACTATATAGCAAAATTTTGACAGTTTGTGCTCACTTTATAGATTCAAAATAAAATCTTGATTCAAACAAGAATATTTAAGCTAAATTTTAGTTCTCTTTAGTTTACACTATGAGAGATATCAAGCTACTTATATCATTTGAAATTTGTGAAGACACCTGCAGGTACTCCAAATATTAAATCGGTCGATAGGTTCTAATATATGGCAGCTTAACGTTATATTTATCTGTCCGATTTTAATATCTTGAAAAATTATAAAAATAAAAAGCAAGAAAAAAATAAACAAAAAACTGAGACTAGTTTGGGTTGCAACAGACGGACGGACAGACAGACGGACATGGCTAGTTTGACTCCCCTGCGGATGCTGATTAAGAATATTTATACTTAATAGGCTCGGAGATGTCTCCTAAGATGCATTGCAAACCTCTGGCCAAAATTAATGGTAAACAAGTAAGAACGGCTACAGTCAAGTGTTGACTGTATAAGACCATGGATTTTTTAAGGTTATGAAAAAAATCAGATTTAGAAAACTGTTATTGGTAAACGTGTTTTTCAAAGAAAAATATTAATACATACACAATAACAATACACAATAACATATTATTTTCAGTAAGACGCCAAGCAGTCCAAGCAGTTGGAAAAAACACTGCTTGGAAAAAACATTGATTGCCTGCTTGCAATGGGCGTAGTGCAAATCTACATGAAACGTGGAATAACTTTTTTGTTTTGTTTGTGGTGATAGTTATCATATACCAAAACTGAATACTGTAGCTTTATTATTGCGCTTTCTATACGGTTTATCGATTTGCGGGGCGGAAGTAGGCGTGGCCCAAATTTTAATGAAAATTGTACAGCGTATGATTCACATAAGTGTTGTCACCAAATTTGGTGGCTCTAGCTTTTCTAGTTTCTGAGATATAGGCGTTCATACAGACGGACTGACGGACAGACAGACATGGCTTAATCGACTCGGCCAGTGATCCTGAGCAAGAATATATATACTTTATGGGATCACAGATGCATCCTTTTGCCTGTTAAGCACATTTTGACAAACACAATAGACCATGTACCATATTTTTTTAAAATCCATGGTCTAAAAAATAGAGCTGTGATATTGTTTATAATAATACGTTAAGTATTGTGTTACTTATTCATTTATTAAACACTATTTAAGTGCGAAATCTGCAATCAATTTGAAAATAGCAGAAATACTTTAAAATAATTTCAGAACAAATATTCTTGAATTCGACATGACTTCGAGGCAGATCGATCAATAAATACATACATATTATATAAACAATCATATAACATATGTAACTATATATATCCACATATGTTTCTTTTGTTAACCTTGGCTGTGCTGCTGCTGTTCATAACTTGCTGCCAAATGCAGCAGTCGCAACGACAGCAGCGCGTTATGTAGCACACTTTTGGGCGCCTGCAAGCTACCGGCGTAACTCGATGTGCCCGTCTGTCTGCCTGTGTGTGTGTGTGTGTGTGTGTATGTGTGTATGCCCGTCGGCATATATATGTGCCTGTCTGTGTCTGTGAGTGTGTGTGTGTGTGTGTCTGTACCAAAAGGTAAATGACATCAATGGAGGTTGGCTGGCTGCTCAGTCGCTGTCGCTGTCGCTGCGCCGCCAACGTCAGCGTCAGCGTCGCGCAACGCTGCGCAGCGACTGCAGCTGCAATTGCAGGCATGTTTACTTTTTGCCTGCATTCTTTGGCCTCGGTTTTTGGTTTCCGTTTTGCTGCTTGCCTGCTTACAGTTTCCGGCTTTCTATGCGCGCGCCTAAATGTATGCAATGATTTCTCCCCAGTTCTTGTTAGCAGTCACACACACACACAAACACACACCCTTACACACATTGAAGCTTGGCTCTTTGGCAACTCCTTTAATAACTAATCAGAGGCAGCTCACTGAGCTCTGCTAGAGTGCCTGCCACCAACTCCCTCCTCCCTTCTCTCACCCACGATTTCTCATCCTCATTGGATGAAAACTTTTTGCAAACTAAAAATTGCCGTTCATTGTTTGCTGATAACTGAAATCAAAGAGCGGCAGTGGGAGGCACGAGGAAGTTAAGAGGCGTGGCACTGTGTAGCTTACTTCGTGCTGGGCAGATGCCAAAAATTCAATTCAATTCAATGAAATCATTTAAAGTGCGCAGCGAGACTTGTATGCTCTTTCATTCTCAGCATTCCTTGGGGTTAGGGATTCGAATTCGCCGTTTATTTTTCTTCTTTTTCCCTTTAAGTACGATAAGCAACTGTTTCATTCCCAACGTTTCTTAGCTAACTTTCATGCCATAAAAAATACGAATTTTTCCAACAATCTAAATTTGTAAATGGCATCAAACAATTTTCCATTAATAATGCAAGAAACAGCAGAAAATGACACACATGCATTGAAATGCAATTTGGAATAGAATGAGGTTTTTGTTAGAATTTCATATTTCACCATTTTTGATTCTACTAAAGATACGTAAGGAAACAATGGAATGAAACACAATCATACTTAAATCGTAAATATATATATATATATATATATATATATATATATATATATATATGAGAGGAATGATGGAATTGAACGGTTTTCTGTTAGAATTTCATATTTCACCATTTTTGATTCTACTAAAGATACGTAAGGAAACAATGGAATGAAACACAATCATACTTAAATCGTAAATATATATATATATATATATATATATATATATATATAAGACAAACTTAATTGAAAATACACGTACATATATTCTCAATGGAATCGAACACAAAATTATCGATTCATTAAAGGATATATATGAGTACATTGTTCCATATATATATAATATACATATATATAGCTTTCCCAAGCTTTCCAATAAACTTTCAACACCCAATCAATTTTCCGTCCATGCCCCTGCTACACCACCCACCCATCTAACCCTCTATTCGAAGGCCCAACAAAAGGCAAAATCAATTTTGCACCCAACCCCAGGGGATAGGGGACTGGGTGGGTGACCAAGGAGAAAGTTTATTATGCAAAATGCTTTCGGCTCTCTTTGGGACTTACCGCTGGGATCGTGATGTGGCGGCGGCGGCGGTACCCCCTGCTGCTGCGGCGGCGGCGGCTGCTGCTGATGCTGATGATGATGCGTATGCGGATGCGGATGCTGATGCGAATGCTGGTGCGGATTGGGTGCACAGAAAGCGCTTGCTCCACCCCCCAAGGTGGGCGGTGGCGGTCCGGCCGGTGGCGGTGGCGGTGCATAGGCGCTCGCTCGATACGATGGCGGTGGCGAGCCGACATCGCAGCGGTCCGGCGGCACCGGTACCGGTACAGGCACTGGCGGCCCGCCCGGTGGTCCCGGCACCACTGGTGGTCCATAGTGATGACCCTGTGGCGGTGCACCGTAATGATGCGGTGGCGGTGGACCGCCATGATATTCGGCAGCAGCTGCTGCCTGTTGATAGTGATGCGCATGAGCGACATGGGCCGCATGCGCTGCCGCATATTGATGATGCTGATGATGCATATGCAAGACGCCGCCTCCTCCACCCGGTGGTGCCAACTGATGCGCATGATAAGCGGCTGCGGCAGCCGCAGCGGCAGCTGCAGCTGCGGCATACGAAGGCGGCGGTGGTCCATGATGATCCGGTGGCATGTGCTCCGTGTGCAGGCCCAAGTCGGGGGCATGATACATGCCTGCGCTGAGCGGTTCGCCCGGTAACAGTACATGCGGTGCAGGCGGTTGCACCACCGGCAATGGCGGCGAGCTATGCGCTGTGAAGTGAACATCAAAAATTGTATTGAACCAGTTGCGAATTATAGCAAAAAGCAGTGAAAGCTAAAGCTATAAAATTACGTTTTTAATTGAATTTCTATTGATTTTTGAGGGCGTTACGGGGGGGCGTGGCTAAATTTCTATTCATACATTAAGACACTGCAATGCTGACGAAAATTTGGTGGGTCTAGCTCTTATGAGTAACGAGATCTCGGTGTTCCTACAGACAGAAATACTTTTCAAGATGTGTATTAGGCAGACAGACTGAAAGTATACCCCATTTCTATCCTAGCCCTTCCAACTTACCTTCACTTAGGCCAGAACTCGCACCCGGCGGCAACATGCTGGAGAGCGCACTGAGTGGCGTATAAGACTTGGGTGGCTCAACGGAGCCGGGACGCAGCAGACGCTCCTCGGTGACACTGGACTGAACACGATACTGCATCTTGCAGTAGGCCTCCTGGGCGGCACCATTGCTGGCATTCACATAGACTCCGGTAATGGTGACATCCGTATCCTGAACAATGACCACACTCGACGAGGTGGGTCGACTACAATCCTTGGCATCTTTGGCGCTGCTCGAATCGCCGCCACGATACCCAGTCGTGGTAATAGTCGTATCCGTATTGGTCTCTTTCGTCTCCTTGGAATACTTGGAATCGTTGCTCTCCTCAATCATGTTGCTCTGCGGTTTGTTCGCCTCCTTGGCCTCTTTCAACTCCTTGGCCTCCCGCTCGCGTGCCTCGCGTTCCTTGTTGCTCTCCTTGGGCTCCTTCTTGATTTGCACCGCTTTGCTGGCCACAGTTGCCTTACTCACACTACGCTGCGGCATGGCCAGCTCCAATTCATCATAGCTCTCGAAGCTGCTGCAATCGCTGGCGAGATTCTTGTCCAGATGACGTTCCACCTCGTATGTGGCAGCCACAATGGCGCTGGCATTTAGGCTAGCCATACGCTTCCGCGCCAGAATGCCCTTATAGTCACCTATTAGTTCCTCGGTGAAGGCGCTCTTGCGCTTCTTGGGCACCTGCTTGGGCACCTGCTTGGGCACATGCTTGGGCGCTGGCTTCGTTGGTTTCTCTGGCTTCTCCTCCTCGGTGGCATCGTCGCTATCGTTTGAACGTTTCTGCTGCAGCTGTTGCTTCTGTGCCGCCTGTCGATGTTCGTTGGCAGCTGCTGCTCCTGCCTGAGGATTTGTTTGCTGCTTCTTGGCTGTGGTTTTCTTTTGCAGTTGCTTCTTCTTCTTCTGCTGCTGCACTCGCTGCAGCTGCAGCTCCTCTGGCTCACTGTCGCTATCGAATTCCCAATGCTTGCCCACACCACGTCCCCCCGTAACGTGACGCAATTCACGACGTGGCTCCGCTGCGGGCGTGGATGCTGCTGCCGCTGCTGCAGCTGCTCCTCCCGTCTCCACTTCCACCTTGTACCGCTCCATATCGCCATCCTTGTCGGGCGGCAGACAATCGTTGCCCGCCTTGTTGTTGTCATCGTCGCTGCCATCCAAAGTGCGTATGCGCGGCGGTTGCTGCGTCGCCTTGGACAGCCCCAGCTCGTGTGCCGTGCGTGATTCGTTCTCGTAGAGACACTGCACCTTGGCCAGCGCGTTTAACGAGGCCATGCGATGCCGCTTGGCCCCATAGCAGCTGAGCTTCTTCTCATCCTCCGAATCGCTGCTGGACGTGTCGGAACTGTCGCTAGCTGCTGCAGCTGCTGTTGGCTTCGACTTCGAAGTGGATGCAGCTGAGGAGTGAGTCGTCGCTGTAGCTTTCTTCTTGCCAGCAGTTGTTGTTGCTGCTGGAGATGCTGCTGCTGCTGCTGCAGTGGAAGTCGACGTTGACGTCGGCGTTGGCGTATTAAGTTTGCGTTTGCTTTGCTTTTTGCTGCCGCCGCCTTTGACAGTTGTCGGCGCTGCTGCTGGCGGGGATGCTGCCTCTGTCTGCTCTGCTGCTTCCACTGTTGCCGCCGCCGCTGCTTCCGCTAGCTCCTCCTGCTGCAGTTTCTCCTCCTTCTTAACCTCCCGCTCGAGCAGCTTAAGCGGCTTATTGTCCTCGTCGGAAAAGTCGCGCAACTCCTTCAGCGTAGGCAACACCATCTTGATGGGCTCCTCATCATCTGATCCCGACTTGAAATCATACACATCCTTGCTGGCCGCTGCCAGCGCTGCTAGCGCCGACGTTCTGCTGCAGACCTGCTGCTGCAATCGCGCCTTGGCCGCCGACGTTTTGGTGTATTTGATTTTGGGTCTGCTTGGATGCTTGACGGATGCGCTGCTGCTGCTGGCGCCATCTGTGCACGTCGGTGTCGGCGTGCCTATGCGTGTGGGCGTTGGTGTAGCTGTGGGCGTGGCCGTGGGCGTTGGCGTTGATTGAATCTCCTCCAGCTCCATTTGCACCAGCTCCGTGTTGGAGTCCAGCTGACTTTGCTTAGCTATCGGTTCTGCTTCGCTTGACGTCGGCGCTGGCGTTGGCGTCGACGCCGACGGCGCTGCTGCTGGCATTGCTGTTGTCTTTTTGGAGCCTTTGGGCATCACTTTGGTTGCCCCCGTCGACTTCTCTCGTTCTTTTTCTTTCTTTGACTCTGCCGCTGCCAACTGCAACGCTGACTGCTTTTTGCTAGTCGCTGCAGCTGCTGCTGCTTTGCCCGCCTTGCTCTGTGTCGCTGCTGCCGCCTCCTGCGCTTTGCTACGTTTCTTGGACTCGCCCTCGCCTAGCGACGCCTCCGCTTGCGATTGCGACTCCTTGCACTTGTCCCGTTCCTTCTCCTGTTCGAGCTGACGCTGACGCTTGACAGGCAACGTCTTCCCCGTCTGATTGAGACTGGCAATCACCTTGACTGCTGCAGCACGTGATTTTGTCTTCACATTCTCCGATATGGACGACTTGAGGCCCTCACACATGCGCTCCTCTCCGCTGGGCAGCAGATTATCGAATCCATGGATTTTGATATCGAGACTCTTTAGCATTTTATTGATCGCACGCGTTTTGCCATCCTCCTGACGCTCCTCTACGGACTTTTCACCGGTTGTTGTTGTTCCCGTTGCTGCTGCTGCTGTTGTTGTTGTTGTTGTTGTTGTTGCGGCTGCAAGGCGCTTAGTCGCAGCTGATGTTGTCGTTGTCGCTGCTGATACTGTTGTTGTTGTTGTTGTTGTCTCCGATTTATTTAGCTTTTTATCCTCCGCATCGTCCGTCGTTAACTTTTGCTGCTTGCCACCGGCGGTGCGCTTCTTGGACGTCGACGTTGACGCTGACGTTGTCGCTGCAGCGGAGGTTGCTGTAGCTGTTGACGTTGACGTCGTCGTCGTCGTCGTTGTTGTCGTCGCTGCCGCTGCTGTTGTTGTTGTTGCGCGCTGCAGTCGCTCGGCGACGCTGGAACGTTTCTTCGGGCCCATCTTGGCGGGGGAGGGAAGACTGTGCCAGTTTAAGACAGACAGAGAGAGAGAGAGATAGAACGAATGGATGTGAGATGGAGAAAGCGATAGTTGGGGAGGAAGTGATGGGAGTGGGCAAAAGAGAGAGAGAGAATAAGGAGGATAGAGAGAGAAGCAGAGGAAACGAGGATGCAAAACCAGCTAAACTAAAGTAAATTTTTGTGCAGGCTTCAACTAAGCAAAAGACAACAAAAAGATAAAAAAAAAGGAAATAAAAAAATGAATAAAAATTAAAAGAAAAACAATTAAGGAAAGCTACAGTCGAGCACACCCGACAGTAAGATACCATTCGCCCAGTTTCGAAAGAAATTATCACACTTTTATTTCCATCAAAAAACTATGCACAAGTTCATATGCCACCTTTTGTTTAAATTAGATCTATCTTTGAATAGCGCCATCTACATATGAATACGTCATAGCAATCAGCTTTACACACGCTACGGCTAAATCGAAGTAACGCGACCATGACGTCACAATTTGCTGGGCGCATACCAAATTTGGTGTCTCTAGCTTTTATAATAGTTGAGATCTGTGTGTTCATATAGACGCGTGACGGACAGGCAGACGGACATGGGTCAATCGACTCGGCAAGTGATCCTGAGAATATATGTATATACTTTGTGGGGTCTTGACCACTTTGAATGGTCGAATGGTAAAACAAACAAAATTTTCATTTAAATTAAAACCTTAAATCAAAAAGCTACAACAAAATTAAAAATTATAGAGAAGATAAAAAAAATAATCGTATTTAAGTTAAGGATATCATAAAAACAATATTAAAATATTTCAACATAACCATACTTAAGTTAATGTAAAAGAAAAATATTAAATAACATATAATTACATATTCAATGCTTAGACCCCAAACATACATTAAGTAAAAATAAAATAAAAAAATAATAAATAAATTAGTAAATAAGTAAAGAAAAACTTAAAAGCTACAAAAAAGTTTAAATTACAAGGAAATGCAACTATTTTATGATATTCTGAATTGGAATTAGAATCTTTGATAAGTTAAGATGTATAACAAATGCAAAAAGCGAGATAAAAATCGAAATATTAATTGTTATTACAATACAATTTTTTGTTTATTTACATTTTTATTAGGTGAAATCTTAATTGTGCTTGAAAAAGCTTCATACATACATACATACTACATAAAAATATAAGCAGGCTAAGTTGACAAAAATAATTAACCCATGTTAGCCCTATATAGTACTCATTTTAGGCCTGACTAATTTCATATTTCTGCTCATATCGATTATTAAAATTGCGCGAGCAAATACCATATAAGAACAAATTAAAAGAGTTTGCTTTCGACAAGCAGAAGTTTTATACAATTAGACTTTCGGTAAGACGACTCGAGATTTTCATTTGGAATTTGCATTTTATATCTGGAATATATGTCAGCTGAGTCACTCGGCGACGGCGACGGCGGCGGCATGAAACGACTTTCCACTTCACTTTTCCTTCTTTCTTTTTTCCTTCTGCTTTTTGTGATTTTGCTTCTTCGTCGGCTTTTTATTTATTTTTTGTTTTTTTTTTGTTCAAGTGGCCGCGCGTGACAAACAATGAAAATTTCAGTTGAACTTTTCACTTGGCGCCGCCGACGAATCCTAAAAAGTCGCCAAGGGAGTCTTTATAGCGTTCACAAAGAGAGTGACAGAATATTTCTTTGAATATGGATTTTTCTTTTACGTTTTCTCACTAAACTTAAAGTGATTGCAAAAGCTGATGAAATACTCTACAACCACACATTTCACAGTTGACCTCGTGGGGTGGAAATTTTGCAACCATTTCGAGCGACTGAATTTCTAATGTAATTAAATGAGAATAAAGCGATGTTAAGAAAATTAAATGACCCAAAAGGTTCGCTATTTAACTTTTTAGGAATCTTTTTTAAAGCTTAATTTTGATTAATATCAATATTAGTAATTAAAATATCATCTATTTTATGCATATTCTATTTTAGTAAAGCAAAGGCGAACTAATAAAAATATGGTGAATTTTTTCTAATTTTCTATAGCTACATTTAACTACATATTTACTAAGATAACTAAAAGATCAGTTTTTGTTTTGATTTCGTTGCATTCTGTCCACAGTGCGCAATCCTAGACAAGCTGATCTGCATGCAAACTAATTTTCACACACACACACACACACACTCACGCACACATGTACGTCTGCATGCACATACAGTAGGTGTATGTGTATGTGTGCGCAAATCTAGCTTAAGCGAAGTGACAATTCTCTCCCTCTCTCTCTCTCTCTTCTAGTATGCTTGTAAGTTTGTCTCTTTGTGTGTTTGTATTTACCTCACTCCGCCCCGCGCACTGTCTCGTTCGCTCGCTCCCACTCTCGCGCTTTAGCTGCGCTCTTCACTGCGCTCACTGCTTAAGATTTGTTGTTGTTTTAGGTAAGCTGCGAATACCAGTAACAGTTCATGCCAAAGCCATTCCTGGGCATTGGCAGCAGCAGCGCCATTTGATTAAAGCAGCCGCCCAGCGTAGGCTGGTGCTGCTGTTGTTGTTGTTTGTTTATTTACGCGAATTGTTTTCTTCGCCTCGTATGTTATTCAGTTATGTTTTGGCACCGCGCTGCGTTGCGTTTGTATGTGTTTTTGTGCCAAAATGCTCAGCCTATAAAATATGCAATACTTTTTTTATTAGCAATTTTTTGCCATATGACGACGACAACAGCAAAGATGTAAACATGCATTTTCAACAGATTTCGTCATAATTTATGCCGCACCGCTGCCACTGCAAGAGTTTTATGCAAATGCGCCAACACTCACGTACACACACACACGCACACACACACACACACATAGACCGATACACACCGCCACAGCGATATACTCTCTCGCTTGTACGCACGCATTCATGTAAGCCAAAAAGTTACAAGACATTTGTTTACGTTCGCTCAATTGCGAACATCTGGCAACGCCGCGTTTCGTAGTTCGCTCACGTATACACACACACACTGGACGGAGACACCACTTGGGCACATTGCTAAAACAACATCAACAAAAGAAAAATTGAATTTAACACAATCGACAACACGCACACACAGGGAAAGGCATGCAACACACACGCACACGTATGCACAAGGAGATGTACATGGAGAGTTGCAGGCGAAGAACTCTATGGAAAAACTGAATGTGTTTTCATTTTCATTTATAAAATGCAATAATTTGCTTTTGTATTTTCCTTAAGAACATGTTGTCAGCCACAGCAACAGCAACAGCAGCAGCAGCAGCAACAACAACAACACAAAAACATAGACAATAAGAGCAACATCAACATACACACACACGCTGACGCACACACATACTAAAATACGAGCATTTGGGGCGAACGCCCGCCCGTTGTCGTAGACAATATTACAATCTTATTGGAAGTTAATTGCTTTGCAGACTGGCTGCTTGCATTCATTGTTAATGCACATTCACAGTCGCTTTAGACAAACAATACAAAAACAATAAAAAAATTTAACAACAGCAGCGCAGCTGCCGTTGCCAAAGCACACGCACACGCAGCGAAAGAAAATTTTTTTTAACACGGACGCTCGACACACACGCTCACGAGCATCTTATCAGACTGGCGCTCTTCATAGCGATGGCCTAGCCGCTACGATGTATCGGCAAATAACAGAGTTTGGCTGCTAACATCCCCAGCTGTGTGATGTGCTATCGATTAACAAGCATCCCGCCTTGCCAGACTGTTGTGTATTTGTGCGAAATATAAAACATTAATGTAATGCTAACAAATAAGTTCACTTTTAATGCAATTAAATTAAATTAATTTTGGTGGAATTGCTTTTAATATATATTATTTTATTCATAGATAACATTTAAAATCTGCGTACTTTGTTATTAACCAGTCGCTGCTATCAGTTAACAGTGCACCGTGGGAGCAAACACTTGACTTTTGAATGAAAAATAATTAAAGAAATTCAAGCAAAGCATAAATAAATCTTAGGTTCTTTTTTATATATTTTTTTTAAACAATTCCATTATAAGCTTTGCTAAAAAAAAAAAAATTACGAGTTATTGACTTCGGCTCTGTTCTACTTCATTGTTGTTGTACTTTAGTTATAGCCCTTGTAGAGCCCTCTTTCTCTCTCCATCTACCAAACTTCATTAGGTTCTTATTCTATCACTTCAACCACTGAAGAAGCAGACACTCTCCAAAGCATCGAGTGCTGCCTTCATTTCGCTGTTTGCGCCGAATGTGACGCGGAAACACTTCATTACCTGCGAGGCGACACGCAATCCCTCGCAATAGACATTCGTCTCCTGCTTGTCGAACACCTCCAGTTCCTCATCCTGCTCCTCGACGCGATTCTCAATCAGCTCGGCGCTGACAAAGGGCTCGACAATTAGATTGAAGACTCCCAAAATGAAATCGGAATTGTGTACATAGTCCCGCAGCTTCTCGAGCATGTTGCTTATGAAATACGTTTCCGCCACCATGGGCAACATGTTATTGTTGAGCAATTGGCGCGGCGTCAACTCGCTGCGCCTGGCAGCAGAATGAAAGCAGGCGGAGCTGGCCACAATTTCGGCCATATAGTTACGCACCAGCTCCGACTCGTCCACAAGCAGCTGCAGCACCAGACGCATATAGGTGCCCACAATTTTCGCATCTCCGGTTTCGAGCAGACGTTGCACATTCTCCGTGATGCGATCCATAAGCTGTGTGGCCCGATAACGCAAATAGGGACTCTCGCAGGGTGCACCAATCTCCACACAATACTCGAGCAACGTCATCCATAGCTGGCGCTCCTTATTCGCATCCGCTAGCTTGGGTTTGGCCAACTCGGAACGGGCCAGGCGTGTGATGCACATCACCAGACCCGGTTCTAGATCCTCCTCATCCTCGCTGCTCAGTTCCAGCAGTTGCCACAGATCTGGCCTTAACTTATGGAGCATAGCGAGCAGGCAATACAGACGCCCAGGCAGCGCGGGACTCCAGCCTGGTTGGGCAGACATATCCAGTGTCAATTGCTGTACATGTCGCTGCAATTGATGCGACTCGCGCAACTGTTGCGCCAACGCCTGACGCAGTGTGGCCGATGACAGTGAGTTATAGTAGATTATACCATCCGAATCGAATTTATAATGACGCAGCTCAAAGTTCTCGACCAGACCGCGTGTGTGCGGCGATGTATTTGACTGCTGGAACAATATGGTCAGCCACAAGTCGATCTTCATGGCTACAATGGATGCCGGCAGGTCTTTGGGTGCAATCAAATCTCGCTTCATATGCTCCATTATGTCCCGCAGCTGCTCCTCCTCCTGCTCCTGGCGTGCGGTAAGACGATGCAAATGCAATGCGAATATTTGAAAGAATTTTGCTGGCAATGCATTTTCCTCACAGCGTCGATAGAGACGACCATGATCCAGGGCATAAATGGTTTGCAGCGATGCAATTAGTGACCCACTCAATTGTCTACCATCTGTTGCATCCTGCATGATGACATTTAGCGCATTCATTGCCGAATTGAAGAGGTAGAAGCTCTCCTCGTAGATCCTCGCAGCCACCAGCGACAGCGTGTGCATCATCATGCAGGTCAGTGTCGATTGCTGCCAGCGCACAATCACGTACAGCTCCATCAGCTGTAGCAGGTGGCCGTGCAACCCGTTAAAGTCGCTGCCAAAGCTGCCAGTCTGCAAAGGAGAGAGGAAGGAGTTGTGAGTAGAGCAAAAGCCAAAGAGGCTGGCAAAGAGAGAATATATGACAGAGCCAGATAGATGTAATATAGCAAGCAGGCAGAAGAGGCAGAAAGCGAGTGAGAGAGAATTACAGAAAGATGGGTTGGGGGGGTGGTTCACTCACCCTCTCCTGTACATGGAGCATCACCCGCAGCTGCATGCAAATCTTGCGTATGCGTGCGACAGCCATGCGGGCGTCCATGAAGTTGGACAACACTTGGCTGGCACGCCGCCTGGTCATGTTATCGTGCACGAAGCAGATCTCTTGCAGAAAGGGCACAAATTCGCTGAGCTGCAAGAGAGAGAGAGATAGAGAGACCAAGTCAATCAGTCAATCAAGCCATCAATCAATCATACTCACATTCAGACTGCACTCGGTGCCCTCCAGCGCCGAGGGATACAGTCGGCTAAGAAACTGCAACAGCGCCTCTAGCTGCACAGTCTGACCCTTCTTCTGATCCTGATCCTCCTGCTGCTCCGACTGCTGCTGCTGCTGCAGTGCAGCCTGTCGCAGACAGACATGGAAATAATCAAAAAGTTTGGGATAGCGGGTAAAGAAAATGCGTCCCGTCATGCGATTGCGCACATGCAGCTGCCCCATATGGTTGCGTGCACGCTCCACGCCAAAGATGCGCACCGTCAGCGCCGACAGCAGCAACGTGGCACAATTGCGTTCGGCCCACTCCACCGAGAGCAGGCTCTCCAGGGCACACTGCACGCCACGTTCGATGAACTCACTGACCAGGTCGGACAGTTCGCTGCTGCGAAAGAGAGCACGCATGATGTTCAGCGCATGGCTACGCGCCTTGGCCGCCGCCGCGCCAGGTTGACGTCGCTCGCATGCCTCGAGCAGCAGACCTATGCAGCGACTGAAGGTGTTGTGGGTGCCCAGCTTGAGTTCGGTGCAGATGAGTGCCTGCAGCATGTAGGGAACGCCGGCACTGCGACGTGTAGCGCATAGCTTGCGCGCACCATCGCCCGAGATCAGTTCCATTGCCTCGTCCAGCCAAAGCGGGGGCAGGCGATTCAGTGACGGCTCATCGCTGTGCCAGAAGCGACGACAGAGCAAGGTGAAGCCAACGTATGCCTGCTCAAAGGCGCCGCGATGCTTAATCTCCGCCAGCAGCAGCAGAAAATGTTCGCCTATATCCGAAACCTGCTGTTGGCTAAGCAGGTAGTGGGAATACTGCTGCTCCTCTCGCTCTCGTTCTCCCTCGCGCTGCTGCTGCTGCTGCTGTTCCTCCTCCTGCTTGAGACGCTGCAATGGCGCGCGCTGCACCAGCTCACCCAGTATGAGTGAGATCTCCTTGATGCTGCGCCAAGCGCACAACAGAATCAATTGTGGCATTATCGACAACGTGTCCAGCTCAGTAGTCGCCTGCTCTGCCTGCTGTTGCAGCTCCATAGGTACATGTCCCTCGGGTGAATCGCTACCCACGACAGGTAACATCAATGTGCTCACCTCCAGACATAGTCCGAGCAGCTGCTCCACATATTCACGCCACAATTGCTCTTCGGCCATTTTATCTGGCTGCAACTGAAACAACAGATGACGACTGGCAAAGAGTAGTCCATACAATGGATTCGTTGTGGCTGCCTTGACAAAGTCCACGCGTGCCTGCTCCACGCCGGAGCGCAACTTTTGCAGACACCACTGCAGCACTGCATAATGACGTGCACTATAGTGGGGCAACTCGCGCTGCGGCAACTCCAATGAGTATTCCACACTTTCTACCTGGCAATAGACCTGCAGCTGATAAGCGCCCGTCATGGAGTCAGGCGGACGCAGTGAGAGTAGGAGCTGCATCATTGCCGCTGGTTGCATACTCGTTGTCTTCCGCTTGGCCAGCAGCTGCGCCGCCAGCGCCTTGTTGTGCTCATAACTGTCGCGCAAACAATGCTCCAGAAACGATGTAGTCTGCTTGGGCAAACGATTGTACCAGGGCAGGTCGAGGCGTTCCAACATCTCAATGCAATCGTTTAGCAGACGCATCGATAGCCAGCGTCGTCCATAATTGGCAGTGGGAAACAGATTCATTGCCAACGTCGACATCAACGTGTTGAGAAACCGTATGAGCACATGCCTATCCGTTGCCAGATTCGCTTTGGCCTTAATCTGCTGGGCCAAATTCAACTCAAGACGCTTCAACGCCTTCTGCAGCAAACCGCCGCCAATTTGCCGCATATGCGCACTGGGATTGTTCACATTGTGCTGCACATAGCTTATGATGGACTCCAGTTCGAACAGTGTGTACGGCTCGCTCTGGCGCGGCGTTTCCACAATGAAGCACAACGCCATGAGGCGTGTATTATCATCGACGCTCACAAGGGCGTTGCGTATGTGTGCGCTATGCTCAATCATCAGTTGCTGCACCAGACGTTGCTGGCCATGACGACGTGCGGTGGTCATTGCAGTTAATTTGGTGCTAAACGGCAAACCGGGCAACTTTAGCAGCTCCGGCAATACGTTGGCATCCAATTGTACGGCCACCTTAATGAGCCGCTCGATGGCAGGCAAACGACCATCGCAGGGCAGCGCCACACGCAGCAGCGGCGTGCACCACACCTGGTACCAATTCTGAAAGGTATCCTCCTTGTGGGCCACCGTTAACATGCCTGCAGGCAGCAGAGATTAGCTTAAAGTTCTTCATCGTAAAAGTCTACTTGTTACTCACACTTGAAGAGCGTATTAACGCTATCCTCCTGCCCAATGTACAGTGGAAAGACATTCTGGAAAAGTTCTGGAAAATTCTCAATTACCGATTTGGTGCCCATCACCTCGACCAGCTGCTGCAGCATCAGGCAGATGGCATGTAGGGGCATGCCCTGCCGTTTGAGTTGTGCATACACCTGTTTTGCAATCGTTGTCTGTCCCATGTTCTTGGCATGCTGCAGCACCTGTTGCATGAGATTGGCGCACATATGTTTAATGGACTCCACCGAGCTGGCTATGTGTTCCAGCGAGAAGCGCAACAGTAGGGCCAATATGAGACCATATGTAACCTTATCGCGTTCCTCCAGCTGCTGGTCCACAAGCGATAAGGATTTAGCATAGACAAACAGATGCTTGGACATGTAGACCAGCAGATTGGTTATGTTCCCGGCCTTTTGCACCTGATCGAGCAGACGCTTTAGTATGCTTAATGCCTGCGCTCCGTATCGCACATAGTCGGTCTTCTGCAGCAACAGTAGAAATGCAGCTTTGAGAGGTATCTCCCGGAATGTCTCCATTTGCTGACAGCGTTCTAGATATGATTGGAATTCATTAAAGAAACGTGCATTATGCCCCACCGCGAGACCTGCTATGGAACGCACATCCCACGGTGTGTCCACATGCTGTGCCACGCTTGTGGCAACCTGGTCAATATCTCGCAACGCTGCACACTGCTCCGGCTTCAGTTGAGTCTTGTATTCGGTCAGGAAATTGACATGGAAACGCAACAAGTTCTGTATGAACAAATAGAACTCATTACGACGTGTCGGCGACAGCTCCACGTTGTCATCGCTGGTATCACTGTGGCAGTCAAGACAAGCATACATTTGCTTAAGTGGCTTCAGGCAATCTCAAGATTCTCGCACCCACCTGATGGTCGCCCAGAAGCGACGCAGCATGACGGGCAACAGTGGAATAAATGCGTGTATTTCCTGCGCGAGCGCATCACGTCCAAAGGGAAAATTATGCAGACATGCGCTTACGGAGACAATAACGTCATTGGCACGATCATCGTCGGCCTCTCCATCCATGCCGGCAATACTGGCCGCCAACTTCCGCAGCGACCCACGCAGTGCATCAATCAGGTTTGACTTTGTATGCTTCTCCCTGCATTCGCGACCAACCTCGACTTTCGAGAAGAGTCTAGATAAATGTAAGTAATATGATTTTTATAGAAATATATTCTGTAGCCCTCTCCTACCTGGTCAATACGCCGCGGACGGGATGCTTTAGCGGACAGGCGAATAACGCGTCGGCAAGGAATCCAAACGCATCGGGCTGCGCAAAAGCCTCCCTCACAATGGTCATTTGGCGCGTGCAACTTTGGGCTACAGCAAATTGTTGCACATACTTCACACTTGCTAAATGGACACAAAAAAAACCGGAGGAAATTTTTCGAGAGTCTCTGTGTGCGTACATTGCGCGCGCGCGTCTTCAACGGTTAATTTACTTACAGTTCTGCCAGCCCATCGGCAACGGGGCAGGTGCTCCGCGCATTTCAGCAAAGCGTTTGGGGTGCGCGCATAGCTTTAATGCTGCCACACGCAAATTTAAATCGTTCATTTTGACATGAAATAAAAAAAAACAAAAGCTTTTCCCGGCTTAATAGTTTAACGTGCTGTCTTGGCCCTCTAGAGGTGCGTAACCTTATCGTATCAATCTATCGATATTGTGCAAATATCGATTGGCCTAAACAATCGTACGGCTAGTATGCTGTTCTCCTGAGCAAAACTGCAGCAGTGTTTGCCTTAATTTGAATCAGTATTTTGATGCAAATGTTAATTTATCATAACAATAATATAAAGCTCGTAATATTGAATAAAAAACTTCAATTTTAGCTTAATCAATATTCTAAGCAAAGATTGTTGAGCTTAGTTTGTACTGCAGATTTTAAACTTACATTGTGTTTGCTTAATTTAAATTTAATATTCTCATACTATACTATCATATATCTCATACGCATTATATGAAACTTTAAATATTAGAATACTGTTAAGAACTATCCAACGCTTTTAAGCTGACAATTTCCATTTACATCGTGTTTTCAGGTTTATTACAGTGCATCAAGATTACAGAAACATAGATAAATATATAGATGAATAACTGCAAATTTGACGCAATTTTTCTTTCGAATGCCGGACTTCCCGTCTTTTACAGACGGCGACCACGACGACCGCCCTTCCTGCGTGTGGAATCGGATGGAATGGGTGTGACATCCTCAATGCGACCGATCTTCATCGATGAACGGGCCAAGGCACGCAGAGCGGACTGAGCGCCGGGTCCGGGTGTCTTGGTCTTGTTGCCTCCTGTGGCACGCAATTTGATGTGCAGAGCGGTAATGCCGAGCACCTTGCACCTTTCAGCCACATCCTGTGTTCGAACCAAGCAAAAAAAGGGATGAGATTAACACGGGATCAATGGAGGGATGTGTATGTATGTAGTGGTACCTGAGCAGCCAACATAGCGGCGTAGGGAGAAGCCTCATCACGATCAGCCTTGACCTTCATGCCGCCGGTGACACGTGCGATGGTTTCACGACCAGACAGATCGGTGACATGCACGAATGTATCGTTGAAACTGGCATAGATGTGCGCGACGCCGAAAACGTTCTCGCCATCGCGCACCTGTGGGCCGAGTGAGACCTGGACCTCCTCTTTTTGAACTTTAGCCTTCCTGGGAGCCATGCTGTAGCAATTAAGAGTCGATCAGCAACTGTTGGGGAAGAAGCAGGAAGCAACAGTTCAGCAAAGTGTTTTCATTTTATATTTGCCTTGCACATGGCGGCTTTGCACACACGCACATGCACATACACACACACAAAAACAAAACAAAAAAATGGTGCCACTGTGCAGTAATTTTAACACAAACGAAACAAAAACATGGAAATTGTGTTAAAATTCCGAACTCAATTCATTGTTCGCATAGCTTTTAGTGCGTTTCATGTTTTTGCTTGCAATTAATGGCGTAAAAACGTATTTTCCTATGAAAATATCGAGAGAATATCACAACACGAACCAATTGCGTGAACCGGATATTAAAAAAGAAGGCAAAAGAGCAGCTGTCAGTAAAAGTTGCCACTTAGTTCACAATAGTCGCGTAAGTTGTCAAATCCTACCCATGGTTGCAATGCAGGTACCCATAAATTTAGAAGGTGACACGCAACTGCATTGATGCCTTAAAAATAACGTTATGACTTAACACAGATTTAGTTTTGTATGAGAAAAAAAAGTAAATATCATATAAAAGTTAAATTAATTATTTAATTATATTGTGAGATACAGAGTAGTTTACTTTATTTACAAATCAAAAGATATATATTTTGATGTAAAACCAATTGGCATATTAACAGCAATTTACAATACAAGACGTATTAAGTAAATATATTTTTATTTAAATAGAAAGAATTAAACTATATATTCATTTATTTATCTTGCATATATAGGTTTTTTTATATCAACCTGCAATGTTCATCGATTATGGCGTAATCTTCTCCACTCGATACATTTAACAGCTGCAACGGTTGCAATCGATAGGTGGGCCCTGTTTTTTTTTTTTTTTTTTGCTGTCACAAGATATCTTTGAAATTTCCAAGCAGAGAGACTAGACTAGAGATGTCGTGGGTTTCCGATTATCAATATACGTTTGTACAGAAGCTGGCATTCCGGGCGCTGCAGCTCTCCGGGCACATTCCCCACCACATCGCCTTCGTGATGGACGGCAATCGTCGCTTCGCCCGCTCCAAGCAGATTGATAAGATCGAGGGTCATTCGCGTGGCTTCGCCAAGTTGGCAGACGTGTTACGCTGGTGCCTGGACATGGGCATCCGGGAGGTGACCACATTTGCGTTTAGCATAGAGAACTTTAAGCGCTCCAACGAGGAGGTCGAAGGTCTTTTCAATCTGGCGCGCGAGAAGTTCAACAAGCTACTGGCGGAGACAAGTCGCATGGACGAGCACGGTATACGGATACGAGTGATTGGCAACATTGAGCTGCTGCCGGCAGACCTGCAGCGTCTTATTGCCACTGCCATGTTACGCACAGAAAGCAATGACAAGCTTTTCCTGAACATTGCTTTTGCCTACACGTCGCACGACGAGATCACTCAGGCTGTCGAGACGGTCTTGAAAGCAGATGTGGACGCCAACGCGGACACAAAGTGCACCACGAGTGATGAATCCCTCCTGTTGCCTTCGGAAATCAACGAGCGCCTGCTGGAGGCGTGCCTCTACACCCGCCATTCATCACCGCCAGATCTAGTCTTTCGCACATCGGGCGAAACACGACTGAGTGACTTTATGATGTGGCAGGTTGGTTGCTCAAGAGCTCCCCTAATCTCACCGTGGTAACAAGACTCCTCTCTTTTCTCCCTTGCAGATTCGCACCTCTGTGCTGTACTTCACGGAAGTCCTGTGGCCCCAGATCACCATATGGAACTTCATGGCCAGCATTGTTGCCTATCAGCGGGACAGGTGTCGCCTGGAGGCGTACAAGCGGCAGGAGCGGGAGCATACCTACCAATTGGCCAAGTCCAGTGATTTCTACGGCCAACGCGTTCAGAGCTTCCTGCATAAAATGGAGGCAAATCGTCGGAAATTTCTTATAGGATTAGCCTCAAATTGATGTTGTGATAGGAAAACAAATTAAATGTAAATATCGTCAAAAAAAAAAAATTAAGAATGAATTTTGTATGCTGTAATTTTTGTGGATTCCGGCTAAAATTTCATCATAATTTAAATTTCACCGTGACCGTGACACATTCATCGTAACGCCCATTATAAACACACGAATATGTCATAGAGTTGCCAAGCATTTCAAACAAATGTTGATTCGTTCACAATTGACAGTCTATGCAATGTATATCGCACCGGTGCACTCGAATATTATCGTTTGCAAATGCGATAACCGATGCGCTTGCAACTCTCTTCTCACATTGGTGGTAATTGCTGAAATTACCATCTTGCAAAACTTTTTTTTGTTGTAAAAATATATATACAATACACAAGAAAAGTAATAGGCTTTAGTTTTTCATAAAATAGTGTAAAACAAAGTACACTTTTAGTTAGCTTTAAAGTTAGTTTTCAGTGTTAAAAGCAATTAATTTGAAGCTCTAGCTCTAGTTTTCTTACACTAGGCGTGACGACGAAAAATCGACAAAAAAAATACAAAAAATTTCACTCGAAATCCGCAAATAAGATTTACACGCGCCCGCATCAAGTACGGCAACTATACGATAAATATTTTGTTTAACGTTTCAAAGTAGTTCAAAATTATTTAAAGTCAACAACTAACACGAAAATAAAGGGTAAGTAAATGTGCTACGATGTGTATATAAATATATACATAGAAATGTGTGTGTGAGTGTGTGTGTGTGTGTAGTACGTCCATGCACACTTCTGTATATAAGTATGTATTTACAATGTGAGTGGTCTGAGTACATGCGAGTAAGTGTGAGCGTGTGTGTGTGTTTGTGCCGTTCTGCATGTTGCTCTCTTTCTGTTCTTTATTTTTCTTCCCTTTTAGTCGCTCGTCAGCGATGCTGTATTGATTTTTTTGCGCGAACTCTATTCGCTGGGTGCGGAAAAGCTCGCGGGGGGGAGGGTTATAGAGAAGGTGACAAGCCTCTTCGTTATTGTGGTCAATTTCATATGCAGTTTATAGAATTAAGTAATAGAACTGAACTGATTGACATTATTAGTTCAATTGCAATTGCAAACACTTGAGTGCAATTGTCTCATAAAATTCTTTCTCATTTTTTTTGTGCATATTCCTTTTCTCGCTTGCTGTCTCGGTGTCAACCGATTCGCTGGAAAAGTGCGCTTTACCTTCTCTCCATTACGGTTGGCATGTTCCATTCCGTTCCGTTCGCGAACCGGCTCGCAATATGTCATATGCCGCCCGTAGAGAAGTCGCCTGTGAATTTGGCCGTGGTTCATTTTAATTGAAAAATACCAAGTGCAAGTGTCTTCTATTTGTTAAAAATTATGTTTAATCTCTGCCTATTATATGTGCTTAACGCGCGCGTGTGTGTGTCTGTGTGTAGCCTGTAGCAAGTTTTCGTTTGACTTAACTAAAAAAACTACGAATTAATTTGGTGAACCTTGTAAAGTGCAATTAGAAAAAGACTTTCGCTTGTATTAGTGTAAGGTTATGTACGCTTGCAGGATATATAACAGTCGATCATTTTAATTATTTATTTACATAGTTTAAATTTACATTTCGGCTGTTAACAGTGTCTGTCCTGCTATTAACTAATCCTGTCATGATTGCATATTTATTTATAACCTTTTTATCATTGCAGACGAACGCTAAAGAATCCGGCGCGCAGATAAACAAAGAGAGAGCGAAAGTGAGAACGACGAACAACAGCCAAAGTGAGAAAAACGCACAGAATTAAGCTAGAGAAAGCAACGTGATTTCAACAATGTACGCAGGCGCTTATGCACCCAACGCTGGCGGCGTGCAACAACAGCACACTGGCGGCTATTATGGCAACGGTGGCGGCGGCGCTGCTGCTGGCGGTGCCAGTGGACCACGCCATGAGCGTCCCTATTATCCGCGCAATAATTTTGCCGGAGCTGCTGGCAATACGGCCGCACTGAACGGAGCTGCTGGCGGTGCTGCCGCCGGTGGCATGCATTTTGGCCAACCGTATGGTGTGATGACCTATGGCATACAGAATGGCATCAGCATGGGTGCCGGCGGTAATCCCTATGGCCGTGGCGGCGGAGGTGGTGGCGGTGGCAATGCCATGCAGAATGGTGCATTTGCTGGCGCAAATGGCATCACCTTTCAGGGCGGTCCACGTGCCAAGAATCCCAATTACACTCAACGCTATCAGAAGCCCCACAATGGTATGGGCAATGGCGGTGGCTATCAGGGAGGCGGTAGTGCCAATTACAATGCCGCCGCATTGGGTATGCTATCCAAGGAGGAAAGAGCAGAATTGCAACGCGAAAAGGCTAAGAATCCCGGTCGTAATCTAGTTAAACCGCACTGGGAAAATTTGCAGCCATTTGCCAAGGATTTCTATATAATGCATCCGAATACAATGAGTCGCAGCGAACAGGCTGTGGCCGAGATGCGTCACGATCTAGAGATAACCGTATCGGGCAACGAGCTACCACATCCAGTGGCCAACTTCGAGGAATGTTCTCTTCCGCCGCACATTATCGATGAAATGAAACGTCAAGGCTTCACCAAACCGACAGCTATCCAGGCGCAGGGTTGGCCAATTGCACTCAGTGGACGTGATTTAGTTGGCATCGCGCAGACAGGATCGGGCAAGACATTGGCCTACATGCTGCCAGCCATTGTGCACATTGGTAATCAGCCACCAATAATGCGTGGCGAAGGACCCATTGCGTTAGTGCTGGCCCCAACACGCGAATTGGCCCAGCAGATTCAGTCGGTGGTACGTGATTATGGACATCTTTGCAAGCCCGAAATTAGGCATACATGCATCTTTGGCGGCTCATCGAAAGTGCCACAGGCACGTGATCTGGAACGCGGTGTCGAGGTGATCATTGCCACACCTGGACGTTTGATTGATTTTCTCGAGAATCGCAATACCAATTTGCAACGTTGCACATATCTTGTACTCGACGAGGCCGATCGCATGCTTGACATGGGCTTCGAGCCGCAAATACGCAAGATTATCGAGCAAATTCGACCAGATCGTCAGGTTGTCATGTGGTCAGCCACATGGCCCAAGGAGGTGCAAGCACTGGCCGGTGATTTTCTCAACGATTACATACAAATCAATATTGGCTCAATGAATTTGTCGGCTAATCATAATATACGTCAAATTGTTGAGATTTGC